>JAHXMU010000222.1:0-32978 GCA_019455685.1 Philornis downsi
GGTCTATGATGGTCTATGGTCTATGATGAAAAATTCATTAAAAATTATTTTTTTCTTCTGATAGTACGAAGTGCTCATAGTAGGGTACAAAAGAGCAACTGTAGTTTTCAATTGAAAAATATTGAAAGCTACATGAAAGTTTGAACAATTTCACAAAGATACTTTCTGAAAATAACACAAAACGCAGAGCACATCAAGTCCAAATGTACTTTTTAATCCAAAAATAATTGAAATCTTGTCCGAATTTTGAAAAGAACTCACAAAACGATTAATAGCCCCAAATGATGCAAATGTAGTTTCCGATTGAAAAATATTGAAAACTAATCGATGTTTTGAAAAAATGCACAAAAAATGTTTCCTAATAATAGTCTGAAAAGCATATGGTAGAGTACTCAAAATGCAATTGCAATTTTCAAATCAAACTTATTGAAAACTGATCGAAATTCTGAATGAATTCGTGAAAGAAGTCGAAAATATAACAAACATAATTTTGGTTAATTTCTATTGCGCGAGGTGCAGATGATATTTTCGATCGAAAAAATAGTCAGCTAATTTCAACTTTTCCAATAAAGAGTAGACAACATAGAAAAATGCAAAATCAAGACATCGATTAATAGACCTTTCTCCACCCAATAATGGAATATTTCAATCTAATTACGATAATGATACTAAAGAGAAGCGGGGAATTTCATTCTCACATGTTCCCATGCGGTTAGATAAATTCCTCGTTCGACTGGCACCTCATTGGTCAGAGTGTTAAGGACGCAATTTCTGTTGTAACGTATTTACTTTTGCCTCAGATTAATCTTATATAAAGATTCAATGACACCTTTAAAAATCAAATTTAATCGGTGTCCTAACTGGTTGCATCTGCAGGCACATTCTTTAAAAACTCGTTAGTAAAGGTGTTCAAAAACCTATATAGTCGTTTCATCAAAAGTTATCTTGATTTTTTCCCTACTCCTTTGGGCAAATGAATTGCCTTGGGTTTAAAAGGATTAGAACTCACATTAAGTTGCGAACAAAATTCTGCTAAATCTTTAAATTTTATTTAAATTGCTTCAGCAATTTTAAAATCGCTGTCATAAGGCATTAACAAGAAATCGATGGTATACCGAAAATTCATAATTTGTTTTTAATGCTATGAATGTTAGGTGCAAATGTTAAAAAAGTGTGTGAGAAGCAGCTACCCCGGGGAACTCCTTCCGTTATTTCCATAGTCTCTTCTCATGTGGGATACTCTTTGATATGAAGTTGATAATCATTCTACGTATCAAAGACTATTGCCGACGTTTTGGAAGATAGGTAACAAGTAATTCTGTCCTCACACAATTGTATATATTTGAGATATCAATGACAGTGGTAATCACCTTATATCCGTTTTCTTTGAGTGTTGGCAAGGCTCTAAGTCTCTGAACGATCGTCGATTACGTCTTCTTTTTAAGAACATAGAACAATTCTTCAAATTCAAAGTTTTTTGCTTGTCAGTTTGAGAACAGCTCGGCAGTGGCAGTGTTTGGCACTTGTTCTTTTAGAATTCCAGGTATTTCCTACTTATTTATTATTCTTTTCTGTATTCCAAAGACTTCCACCACTATTTTTGTTATGGCCGGTTATGTTTCTTGTGAATTGACACGCTCTCGTATTCGTTCTTTTGTTGAGATTTTGAATATTGTTGGAAGAGAGAGTTCAAACCCTCACCTTGTCTTGTTATCGAATAATGGGGAAGATATGTGTCTAAGCCAGAATACGGCTTCGTTTTGTCCCGGGGCTTATTCGATTTCCCATTGAATGACAACCCTCCTTTTATTTTCCTCTCGTTAGGACCTGTTTGCATCTTTTCCTATGTTGTACTAAATGAAGCCAAACAGATTCTAACGAGTAGCGGCTATTGCTAAATTGAAGCTACCTTACTCCATTTTTTCCTTGCTATTAGGTTTTTCTGTTATTCGTTGTTCAGAGCTCTGCGGTTCAGGTAACACTTGGAATAAAGATCACCCATTTTCATTTTAAAAATTCTAATTCCCCCGACTTTTGTTTTATTTCCATTGTAAATTAAAGGTTATACTACCGTTATCCAAACACCTTAAGTGACGTTCATTGTCATATCAACAAAATTCTGTTTTAAGGTACTAAACGTAAGAAAACCGTTTGTCACGTTTCAAGAAGCGATTACTCTTTACTTCCTCCAGGAAAGCCTCAGTCAACGTTGCTGGTGGCATGTATAAGTACAAACGATTATATAATGTTTAAATTCGGACGTTTTGATAATCAAAATATTTAAGTTGGTATTATACTCAATTACATTATATTATTGTATTATATTATACTATTGTATTATATTATATTATTGTATTATATTATATTATTGTATTATATTATATTGGATCCCGACCGCACAACACACTACTCCTGTTTTAAGCCTCTCAAACTTCGGCAACGGCGGATGGAAAAGTTTTCTGTGTGAAAAATTATCGGGAAACACGCCAAAAATATTTTCACATTATAATATTCATTGAATTTATGGATCGAAAGTGTGGAAAATGTAATAATAGTTGCCGTGAAGTCGAATTGCATTGCGGCGGATATTATAGAGGATATTTCATATGAAATGTATCGGATTGTCTAAATATGAATGCAACAAAATTTTTAAATTTGCTAGTATAAAATTTATTTGTGATGGTTGTCTAAACTTTTATGTTACTAACGAAAACTATAAGAACATATTTAATATTGTTGAAGAAACTGAAGAAAAAGTAACCAAAGAAATTTGCAAAACATATGAAATTGTGGAAGTATGAGTATGAGGCAAATTGTTGATGAAATTAAAACGAAACAAGACAGCAATGACAGCGAAACCTATGCAAGTAAATTAAAGAATAGCGCTCCCATTACTCTAAACCGAAAAACAGACAAAAGTGTGCAATAACTGAGAAGACGATTAAAAAGAAGATTAACCCCACATCTCTTAATTTGAAGCTGCAAGGAATTTCAAAGAGAAATGATGGAGCTGTTGCTATTAAGTGTCAAAACGATAATGCTAGAAGTGTTTTATCTAAGGAAATGAAAAATGCATTGGGAGAAGATTATAAAGTACAAATTCCAAAGATGCGAAAACCTAAAATTTTAATAGTCGGGTTAAATAAAGAACTTGAAAAAAATGTAATTATGCAATCAAAAAGCAAAATAATATTGAGTGCGGTTATTTAGAATGTGTCAGAGTATATAAGTCGTACAAAAGTCCTCGAATTTACAATGCGTAAATTGAAATAGGTGGAGATGGATTTAGACAAATTATGAGAGAAGGAAAGATTAACATTGAGTGGGACAGATGCCGCGTTTTAAAAGTTGTAACGTTACAAGATGTTTTAAATGCTGGGGCTTTAACCATACACCGAAAGTTTGTACAAACGAAAGTCAAATTTGTGCTAAATGCAGTGAAAGTGGGAATTTTTATAAAGAATGCAATAATAATATCACAAAGTATATAAATTGCGAAAAAGCTAAAGAAAGGCTAAATTTAAACAACTCTAACTACGATTGCAGAAGCTTAAATTGCCGCATTCTACAAACAAAAACCAAAATAGAAGAAAATAAACTGGGATGTAAGAAATCAAATTCACTGAAAGGGTTGTACTTAAACATCAGAGGTATTTGTGCAAAATTTAACGAAATGGAAGTAATATGGCTGGAAGAGGATCTGAATTTTGTGTGTTTAACTGAAAATCACTTAACAGATCATATTGAAGACGAGGAAATTGCTAAAAAACTACAATTTATTGAGATGTGATAGTGTACCGCGGCATACAGGTGGTGTTTGTTTTTGTTGTTATTATTGTTTATTTCTGACTTGTAATTTAAAGCCTTCCGGCCAACTATCTATATATATAAAAATGAATCGTGGTTTGTTCCGATGCTTAAAACTCCAGAACGGCTGAACTGCTTTGCATAAATTTTTGTATATGCGTCTGGGTTGTGCCCGGGATGGTTTATATTTACAATTCGGTCCAATTGAACAAAGGGGCGTGGTACCTCCTATACAAACAAAAAATTAAAAATCAATTATTTCTGTTCCTGCTTACGGTATTTGAACAAAATTTGGTGCGTAGGTTTAGTGTACATATCTTAAGTGCTACTGCAAATATGGGATTGGACAATGGGGCGTGGTACCTCCCATACAAACCACAAACTAAAAAGCAATTATTTCTGTTCCTGCTAACGGTATTTAAACAGAATTTTGTATTTCGGTTGAGTGAACATATTTTAAGTTCTTCTGCAAATATAGTCGTTTCTTATTATAATAGACCGATTGGCATGAAACATTTCCGATAAAAATAAAATTTGAAGGCAAAGCAACGTTTGCCGGGTCGGCTAGTTTTTATGTAAAAAATAATTGGCAAGCAAAAATAGTAGAAAGTATCCCAATGGATAAAATGAATTGGGGGTTACATATAAAAATACACATAGACAAGATTCACCGGAATTAACATTTATATCTTTTTTTTTTTAATAAAATAGAAAGTTTTAACAGTAATGAAAATCAACTTGTTCTCGGCGATTTTAACATAGACTGGTTTAATAATAATACCAATAAAATCAAAATAGCTGAAATTATAAATGATAACTACTTTCAGCAAATAGTACAGGAACCTTCTCGAATAACACCTACAACGTCTACATTAATATATTACGCAATATCAAATATAGAGGGCGCTATTGTAAAAACGGCTTTTGGGAATGAAAATTAGTGATCACAAATCTCTGGAAGTTATCATACCAACAAAACGGAAAACAAAAGATGTAAAAATAAAGAACAGAAGTACAGTATAACAGTTCAGTCTTCCGAAATAATTTGAGGCGTAATGGCTTGAATCAAAATTCTTTAGAATGTTCCACAAATGAATGATGTGATTTAATAATTACATGAATAAACAATTCACTAAGTCCAATGATCAAAAACATGGTTCTGAAGAATCAGAAAAGTAATAAATGGTATAATCCGGTTCTACGAGAAACGAAAAGAAAAAACTACTATATCAAGTGGAAATTTGGTTCAATGATGATTCGCGTTGGAACCTTTATAGAGCATTTAGAAATGAGTGTCTCAGAAATCACTCGGGCAAATCAGATATATTTAAATAATAAAATTAACAATTACGAAGACCAGAAACCCATGTGGAAAGCATTCAAAGAGGATGTATTAAAAAAAGATGCAGAGAAAATCAAGGAAATAATTATCAACGGCAAACATAATTATTTTTTATTATTCTTTCTTTTATTATTTTTATATTTGTAATGAACTTAATTTGTTGTTTGTTAGCAGCGTAATGCATATTGTAAACTCGATACGGTACGTTATAAAAATACTGAACAACGTGGCACCTTAAAGCTTAAAACATATGTTTTATAAGGTTGCCACATTTGCAAACCAAACTACTGGTACCATCTATACGTCAGGTCGGCTAGTTTTAGGACCGCCCTCGTTAGGCGGTAGGTATATTACTCCCGCGTATGCTGTCGAAAAAAACATGTAGTTCCGCTGGAGAAAAATTAACCCAACGAAAGATCCGAATTTCGTTGACTTCATGATAATGATCTGCGAATGATTCCAAGATTTTGCCGTTGACCCAGGAGCTAACCAATCGATGGGATCAAATAATTGGGCAATCAGGGAAAAAACTTTCCCTTTAGTGGCTTCACAGTAAAACTTGCCCAGCTGAGCGTTCTAGATAATGTCAATCGCTTAAAAAGACGTTGTCACCTTCATGGAATAGTTTCACAAGGATTTCACCTTTGTGATAATGTTCAAAATTGTGTTTGATTGCGGCATTCCAAACAAATATTTGTCTATAGTTTAGTTAGTCTAGAAGACTGTGCGTCCATAGAAAATGTAAGTTAACGAAATTTTTGTTAACTTGTTTTTCACGTGAAATTTTACATGCTTAATTGCAACTTGAGGCTGTTGAACTCATTTTCAACAACATTTTAATACTTTGCTGAATTGCAAACTTGTGTTAATTTCAACATTTTTTATTGATAAATCTAAAACAAACAAATGCCGACAATGCGTCTGCATTTATTTGTTAGTTATTTTTGCAAGGTTTCATTCACCATAGCTACAATTAATAAGTAGAGTGGTTAACAAGTCTTCATACAAGACACACATCAAAAGAAACCAATAAATAGGTGTTTAAAAGTGTATTATTTTAGGTAACAAAAAAAAAAAAAAAACAAGTGGCGCCTAACGTAAAAATCCTAATAATACGGATTAAAAACTTATTTAAAATATCCTAATAATAATGATTAAAAGCTTATTTAAAATATCCTAATAATAAGGGTTTAAAAACTTATTTAAAATATCCTAATAATAAGGATTAAAAACTTATTTAAAAATATCCTGGTGATAACAACTAAAAGTAAATAAAAAATTGTTAACCAATCTGTAAAAAAAGAATAAAAAAATAAATTAATATTAACTCAAACTAAAACACAAGAATTAAAGGTTCTTAAGAATAAAAATAAACTTGGAAGCCGAAAAAAAGATATCGTGGAACAACACCCATTTGAAAATGAAGGCGTTCATCTACCTGTAAGCTAACAATATTAATTTTAAGTATTGCTATTCATAAATATTAAAATTAAAAAGTAGTTATTAAGTATAAATCAAAACGGAAAAGAACAATATAAATAAAGATGTTATTTTTGAAATTAAAATATCAATAATACTTCAAACTTTTACAAAATTTTTAATTGCTAACAAAACACAAATTGTAAGGGAAAAAAGAAAGAATGTCAAACCCAAATAATTTAATCCGACCTGCGATCTTAAACCAGCAAGGTAATCCTCTACAAAATAATCCTCCCCCTGCCCCAACAGCATTAAATCAGGCGCAATTCGACCAATTACAGAGAATTTCTAACCAAAGGTAGAACTTTAATCAATAATGTCATTAATCCTACAGAAGAATTCGCTAATTTACCCGACCAAGCAATCGACGAAAGATACAATGATAATTTAGACGATTTAGAAAAGGTGCCCGATATAGTGAAGAGGTTGAGAGAATTTTCAGGCAGACACACCGAGTTTAGTTCCTGGAAAAAGAGCGCAGAAAGAGTAATATCCCTATATGATAGCTCCAGAGGCACTCCCAAATATCACGCAATTATTATGACAGTTAAGAATAAAATAATAGGGGAAGATGACGCGGCTTTAGAAGCATACAACACACCCCTTAAATGACGGGTAATTGAGGCATGCTTAACCCATCACTATGGTGACCAACGTGATCTAAAAACGTTAGAGTATCAATTCTGTTTATGCCCACCTCACTTTAATTTTTAATAAAATTTCTTGTATGGAAGCAAGCAATGAATCAATCAAATTGCTGACTCAAACGTACAGGGAGAAAGCTCTAGATACTTTTATGAGAGGACTTAAAGGAAATCTACCAAGATTACTTGGTGCCCGAGAACCCAATGATCTCCCTCACGCCTTGTATCTTTGCCAAAAACTGGGCAGTCAAACAAACAGAAATAGTTTAACAGAACATTATATACAAAATCAAGGACCGACAATGATACCACCTAAAAGACATACAATACAACAAATACCAAAACACTTTGCGCCTCATCTAGCATATTCCCGTCAATATCTCCAAAAACCTTAATTTATACATAATTTTATGCAAAAACAACATATGGCCTTAAACCAAGGAAACTATCAGCAATACGGACATGTACTGCCTCTACTACCACCAAAACCAACACCGCGCCCAGAGCCCATGAAAATAGATGAAAGTTTAAGGACAAGACAGGAAAACTACATGAACAGGCCAGTCGAAAATAGGAAATGGAAAATGCCTCAACAGATGCAACAATTTAATCAATATGAACCACCAAATAAAATTCAATGTAACTACCATATCAGAACACAATCCATGGACTATCCAATACAACAAAATGCAAACGAAAATTCAAGCAACTATCAGTTGGAAGAAGATACATTGACAGAGGACAACTATCAAATCCTCGAAGAATACCGAAGCAATATGGCAACGGTATATTCTGAAGATGACGTAATAACTAATCTCAGTGATATCCATTTTTTAGAATGAGTAGTTCCTTATTGCCATATCTGGAATGCCGAATGAAGAACGGAGATTTACTAAGAATACTAATAGACACCGGGTCCAATAAAAATTACATAAAATCCGAAATTGTATTAAATCCAATACAAAATGAAAACTCGTTTACCGCTAATTCCGTTGCAGGTGACATCAAAATAACACACCATACTAATGCCAACATTTTTGGCCTTAATAACACAATTACATTTTACATTCTCCCTTCACTTTCATCTTTCGATGCTATTCAAGGAACTTTCAGCTATAATAGACTCAAAAAATAATACTCTGAGGATAAAAAACCCCATATTTCGATTAAAGTAATTTCGGCCTCTTGACATAAATAAAATAAACATTTAAACACAACACCCTGATTTACAAACTACACAGGAACTGTCAAATATAATAAATCAATTCCCAGACCTCTTCACCGAATCGAATGAAAGGTTAGCCTACACGTCAAAGGTAATAGGAGAAATCCGTACGACCTCCGATACACCGGTTTACCCTATGCACCTTAGGGACGAAATAAATTCGCATTTAGAAAAATTACTCAGTGATGGTATTATAAGACCATCAAGGTCACCATAAAACTCTTCCGTATGGATCGTCCCAAAAAAATTAGATCAATCAAATGAAAAAAAAATTTAGAATGGTAATAGATTATCGCAAACTAAATTCTGTCACAATTGCAGACTGATACCCCATACCAGTAATTGGTGACATATTGTCGCAATTGAGAGAAAATAGAAACTTTTCAATACTAGACCTGAAAAGCTGTTTTCATCAAATTCCTTTAAAGGAATCTGACATCGAGAAAACGGCTTTCTCAGCCATCAATGGTAAATACGAGTTTACTGGTTTACCATTTGGTCTAAAAAACGCTCCTTTAATCTTCCAACGAACGTTGGATGATATTTTAAGAAACCACATCGGTAAACGCTGCTTCGTCTATATAGATGATATTATTATTTTTAGTAAGGACAAACGAGCTCATCGAAAGGAAATAGAAATAATTTTCGAAACCCTTCGGGCCGCTAACATGAAAGTGCAAGTTGATAAATGCGAATTTTTAAAAAACCACGTAGAATTTCTAGGCTTTATCTTGTCCGAAAGTGGTATAAAAACAATCCCGGCAAAGGTTGAAGCCATTAACAACTTCGCTGTACCAAAAACATTGAGGAACTTAAGATTTTTTTTTGGACTTGCGGGTTATTATAGATGTTTTGTCAAGAATTACGCTAAACTAGCGAAACCCCTGCAACTCATTTAAGGGGGAAGGGGGACAAGCGTCCAAAAACATTTCGAAGAAAACGCCAATAAAACTGAATAGTGAAGCAATGGAAGCATTTGACAAAATAAAGGCAGCACTCACGGAGGAAGTGATACTTCAGTACCCAGATTTTTTTTACTAAGAAATTCCAGTTGACAACGGATGCATCGGATTATGCTGTAGGAGCTTTACTGCCCCAAAGTGCCCGACCAATAATGTTCATATCTAGGACTCTTAGTAAAACAGAAGAACATTATGCTACGAATGAAAAAGAGATGCTGGCAATTATCTGGGCACTCAACTCGTTAAGAAGCTATCTCTACGGATCAGCCAAGGTCAGAATATTCACGGATCATAAACCTTTAACACACGCGCTAAGTAGCAAAGTAGTACAGCCAACAGCGATAAAACCTCATCACATCACCTTATACCAATAGCTAATGAATAAATTAACGTATTTAAGAACCAAATTTTCCTAAGATTGGGCTAAAATTCCTTATATGAATTCCAAATAATATTACCTACCTGCCACCGGTACATAATCTAAGAAACGGATTATACGACAAAAATTAATATCCATTCTTAAAAAGTACCTTAATCCCTCAGTTATAAATGGATTGAACACCACTGAATCTATCCTTGGAAAGATACAAGAAATATATCCCGAACAGTTTTCTAATTATCGTACCAGATTCACTCGGAAAATTGTTACGGGCGTAATAGATGAAGGAGATCAAGAAAAAGAATTACTGAACGAACATCAACGCGCACATCGTAATGCTACTGCGAACTAAAACCAATTAATTGAAAGAGTTTATTTTCCAAAAATTACCGCTAAAATCAAAAAAATAATCTGACAGTGCAAAATCTGTAAGGAACAGAAATATGAACGACACCCGCAGAAACCATTACTAAGTGAAACGCCGATTCCCGGATATCCTGGACAAATAGTTCATCTGGACATTTACCTTACTAACCAAAACGCAGGTTTAACAGCTATAGACTAGTTTTCCAAGTATGTAACGGCAAAGACTATCAAATCCAGATCAACGCAAGATATCAAGGAACCACTACGCGAAAGTAAAGTAAAGTAAGTCTAGGACCTCCTGAGTGGATAATTATAGACAATGAAAAATCACTGGGATCTGCACCTATAAAGCATATGCTGGAAAATAAATTCGGAATCAAAATATTTAAGCTCCACCTTGCACCAGTACTGTTAATGGACAAGTCGAAAGATTCCATTCGACACTTTCCGAAATAATGCGATGTGTGAGAACAGAAAAAATTCATGACTCCTTTAAGGAATTGCTTGAGATATCTATTAGTAGGTATAACTATTCAATCCATTCTACTACCGGGAAAAGACTTGTAGATATGTTTTTCGGAAGAATAAAACCAGAAATGCTCTTGAACGAAACAAAGAACCACATACAAAAACTAAAAGAAACACAGGAAGCAGATTTAGCTTTTCACAACAAAAATAGAACAATTCCAAAAGAATATGCCCCGGAGACATAATCTGTGTAAAAACTAATAAAAGAATAGGGACAAAACTCTCACCCAGACATAGGGAAGAAAAAGTGGCAGAAAATCTGAATATCACAATTAAAACAGTATCCGGTCGAATAGTTCACAAAAGCTTGATAAGAACATAACCTTTTTGCTTTTTCCATTTACAGACTCTTTGCAAAGCATAAGAGCCGAAATACAAAAACTCGATACACCAACTCGGAAATCGTGACATTTCCAACAGGACAAGTTTTAATACAGAACGGAACTTTCAATTTAATACATGTAATCGACCTCGAGACTTATGAGCGAGAATTAAAAATTATAAGTGAACGTATTAATTTCAAAATAAAGAAATCCAACCCCCTTAATGCCATTCCTCCAACTCGAGTTAGAAGAGCTGACTAACATGATAACTCAAATTAAGCCCTTTAAAAAGTCTAAAAGATCAATTAACGAAATTAGCACCGTATGGGAATGGATTGCAGACTTTGATATTTTGGCAGACAAAATAAATGATAACTTATGACAGACGGAAAACAAAATTGTTATACACAGACTCTTTGAACGAAAATTAAATGAACTGACCAACTTGGCGAATCAGATAACTAAAAACATTCAAACTTACGATATAGAGAACAGCGCCGCACTTAAATTTAAATTTGAATTACAGATACTTAAAGAAGAAGTGTCTAACATTGAACAAGCACTGTTATGGTCAAAAGGAGGTATAATAAATTCTTTCCTATTCTCCCATAACGAAGTGGAAATTTTGAGCGAATTAATTGTAGACCAAAATTTTCCTTACTTAGAACAATGCTTAAAATTCGCCAATATTAAAGTAGCCTCAAATAATTTAATATTATTATATGTAATAAACTTGCCTAAAGTAAGTAACCTTCATTGTGAATCTATGTTAATTAAACCTATCAGAACAGGAAACTTTATTATAAAATTAGAACATGAAACTATAATGTATTGCCAAAATAAAATGTTTGTAATAATGAAACCATGTAAAAGCTATGACGAACTAAATCTATGTCAGGAGGAAAGTATAAAAGAAATAACAAACACAAGTTGCATACCCAATCTCCTTAAAAGTAGTTCCTCCACTTGTAAAAAAACAATAATTTCCATACTCCTTCCTTGGAAATAATCCAAAACGGTCTTCTATTACTTAACCAGTACAATGATTCAATTCTTGTGAATGGCAACCATGCCCATATGCATGGGACGTTCGTAATCCAATATCAAAATGCCACCATTACTGTCGGCAAACGTAACATTCTCCCATTATGAAAAGGAGACATATAGACCATTACCTAAGTTCACTAAATTCAAACCACTGTTTCGAAGAAACTTTGTCTCTCCAATTTATTAAACAAATAAACTTGACCAACAGTAAAACAATTCAATTGATCCATGGGAAAAATACTATTAATTCATGGGAAAGTTCATGTGCCCTATTAATTTGTGTGGTAATTATAATTATCATAATTTTTAAATACGCTGCAACAAAAAGGCACGAACTTAAATCCATCCAAACTGGCATTTCATCAATTTACTCTGAAATCCAGTAGAAACCCTACACATTAGAATATGGTCAATCAATTTCTCCCCCAAACGAGGACGTTTGCATTTAAGGAGGGAAGAGTTAACGAAATTTTTGTTAACTTGTTTTTCACGTGAAAATTTACGTGCTTAATTGCAACTTGTGGCTGTTGAACTTATTTTCAACAACAGTTTAATATTTTGCTGAATTGCAAACTCGTGTTAATTTCTTTTCTAATTTCAACAGTTTTTTTTTTAATAAATCTAAAACAAGCAAATGCTGACAATGCGTCTGCATTTGTTTGTTGACAATGCGTCTGTATTTATTTGTTAATTCTTTTTGCTAGGTTTTATTCGCCATAGTTATAATTAATAAATAGAGTGGTTAACAAGTCTTCATAGAAGACACACACCAAAAGAAACCTATAAATACGTATTTAAAAGAAACCAAAAACTATGTGTATTATTTTAGTTATAAAAAAACATAAGTTGTATTCTGTAACTCAATTTTTGTTTCTGTTGTTTAACGTCTATTTTCAAGTGAGTTTTTTTTGCCAATTCCAAACTAAACGCCTTGCCCCATTGCAGGCTAACAAATACTAAAATGGGCCGACGAATGAAGTAAGAGACAATTTATGCTATGATGGAAGTGATTTTACCGTTTTACAATTCAAAGAACACTCTCAACACTAATAAATAAAACGATACATTGACGGCAATCCTAGCCATGTATGGTGATGGTTGAAGTCGAGGACGCTGTCGGAGTTTGATATTGGCAGGAACACTGGTAGTTGCTTTGGTAGTGAGTTGTAGACTCTTGACATCTGGGGTTCTCCGACTTCTTATCCAGCACCGTATGATAATCGGCCACACATCATCGTCCTTGACTAATGCAATTTTTAGAGCATATGAGGCTTTGCTAAGCGTCTAAGTACTTTTAATTGGAGGGGTTGATATTATGCTGATCGAGTAAGAACGAACACGACATGACAGCATTGTATACCAGCCACATGTACTTTTTTTATTGAAGCCGAAACAGATCTTCTCCACCCTATTTTCCTTTTTTAAGGGAGAAATTATCCCCCTTTCTGACTACCATGCAACCCAATTCAAAGTCCTTCCGAGGATACTTCCAGATTATGGGGTTTAACCAGGTATATCTTTTCCCAACGTCTGGCAAAAGAGACGTCAAGGACTTTAAGTTAACCTAAGATTGAGGTATCGACATCTTACAGGGAAACGTCCAGGAATTAAAGGGGCCAAATCGTTTGGACTACTTATTTGTCATTGAATTTAAAGATGGAAAATTCGAACAGCCTTCAATTATGGCAAGCATAGTCGTAAATTTTTATAAGTCCTCATGACTCTCGGGCCAAAGAGAGAGATCTTTTTGGGGCGAGCTTTCCATAGACCTCCTTTATTGAAATATTCCAAGAACAATTTGGTCAATCTGCCATTGTAGGGGAGAATTTCGTGGAATCTTTCTTCGTTCACTAGAGTGAGTGACAGTGTCAATCTACAGTTCACTCATAAAACCGTTCAAGTCAAGAAAAGCAATAAAGTAAAGTGATAATTATGTATGGAATACAATATCAGATAAATGTCTGCCTCTGTTAGCCTCACAAATGCGAGCCCTTTTGAGCACATTTTTTCATTATTTCATTAATTTTATCATGTTTGCATAAACCTTGCTTTTCAGATATCCCCACAAAAAGAAGTTCGGAGCAGTTAAATCAGGCTGCCGTAGAGGCCAATCAACATCACCACTTCCATTCCATTGTAATCCTAACTGTATGCGATGTGGCACCGTCTTGTTGATACCACATGTTAATCAATCTCAAAGCATGCAGTTGTGGCGTTAAAAGGTTTTCAATCATATCACGATATCGCTCCCAGTCACGCCTCCGCAGTTACTGTTACGCCGTTTTCAGTTTCAAAGAAGAAAGGTTCAGTGATTCCTCCTGACCAAATTGCACACCAGACTGTCATTTTTAATGAATGTCCGCTTTCCATAGCCTTTCGAAGTGTTGTTTCAATTTCGCCTATGGCTGGTTTTATAATTTTTGTTTCTGCTACTTGCTAATTCTTCTTCCACCATCAGATGTTCGGATTTTCTGACATTACGGCGGGCTCTCGAAAGTTTATTGCTTACAATTTCATCTGGTGTTTCTTGGATTGATTTTCAGCGTGTTTGCGTAAGAGCCGTTTCATGTTCTTCCACAGTAGCTTCGGTAGCGTCTGTTGTTTTTTCTGTTACTTTTTGTCCTTTATTTATTTATTTATTTTATTTATTTATTTCTGGCTTGTAATTTAAAGCCTTCCGGCCAATTATAAGTAAATTACAATATGCAACAATTCATCATAATAAAAATTAAATATAAAATTTATAAAAATATAATATGACATATAATAATATAATATAACATTATGATCGTTGAAGACAAAAAAAAAGTATGGAAAAAAAGACTAATTCAAAAGTTAGAAGTTAATCGGAATATAATCTTGAAATATAAGATAATCGGTATGTAATAAAGGCTGCCCACAGTTTAATTGAAAACAAAATTTTACAGTAAAGTCTGAGAGTGTTGTAGAATGCGCCTTTTGTAAGAATCAGGAAATAATTTAAAACTTTTTAAATGGCTTGGTAGTAAATTGTAAATTCGAGCTACTCTTACTGCAAAAGCACGACCCATGAGTGTGGTTATTTTAGGAATAAGAAGCTGCTTATTACGAGTGGAATGTGAAAAATTAAATGAATTAAAAAGAAATTGAGGACTACACAATCGAACAACTTTATAAAATAACAGCAAAGACCTAAAATCTACATAATTTTTAAAACTACAACCCAAGAAACGCTTAACATACGGTGTTATATGAACACGACGCCTCAGTGAGTATAAATACCTCATAACTCTATTAAACGCCATCTGAACTTTCCTCATATTTTGTTTTTTAGTGCCACTATATAACTCTAAACAATATAGGATACTAGGCATGATATAAGCATGAACCAATTTCTCCTTAATCGATCTGGGCAACACTAAGTCGGTATTATAAAAACTTCGCAGTGAATAATTTAAACGTCGGACTACATTATCCACATGATAGTTAAAACTTAGTTTGTTGTCTAAAACTACTCCCAACGTAACGTACGTACTAGACGTAATTGCTTGCAAAATCTTGGTTTTTTTCATCTACAGTGTGTGTTGACAACTTCGCTTCTCCGCAAAGATCAATATTAATTTCAGATCGTTTTCATTTTTCTGCAAGACGAACCTTGCTGGGCCCCTTCTTCAGGAGAGCTCACCCTTAGCTTTGTTATTCTGATTTTGGAGTATTTTTATTTCCTCAATTGGGTTTTGCGTTTTTTCTTCAGAACCGTCATCTGTTTCCCCAGTCTTGTGGATTTTATCCAGCCCATGCAAAGCATCGGCTCGCTTTACGTATTTGCGTGGCCTCACCATCATCAGTCGCCTCCTGGCTTCTCTGGCTACAGGAGCATTTTTGACCAAGTTCATGACGTTCTTTAGCTTTTTGAGAGACGGGTCCGAAATTATTTCATTGTTATCAGCCGTAATTTCGTTTTCTGCACTGGTTTTTTCTAACACCTGAATTTTGGTATTTTCTCTCAACGTTTTCAAATTTACGACGACCGCCTCTTCCTCATATCTTCTCCGAATGATTTATCAGAATGCGCTGACGCTGCTCGCAACAATAGCTTACACAATATGGGCGACTTGATTTTGAAACCATGGACGTATTTTTGTCTTTATTGAAGACTTTGATATTCCTACTACCGTATTTCCCAGTCTAATGAAATCTGTCCCGCCTTTTGTCCTGGCTAATTTCAATGCTTGAACTGCTTTCTCGGATATTGAAGTCTTTTGTGAGCCCTGATCTAAGAGGGCTCTTAGTAATATTCGCTCGCCATTCGCTGCCCCAATTTATACTTGTCCTGTTGCTAAAAATGTCATCCATACGCTATATACGTTGCTGCAGTACTGCTTTCCCTTTGATCGGATTGTTTTCTCATCAACTCATTATTGTGCAAAATAGTATGGTGTCTACCTTCACACTGCATGCACTTCATATAAAATGTTTAGCATTTCTTATCCATCCTATGGCCGAAACATACTTTACACAGCTTTGCCTCGTAGATCCAGTTGCTTTTCTCTGCTACTCGCTGACTTGCAAATTTTCGGCAGTCTTACACTGTGTCTTGCTAAGTTGCAGAATGCACATGACTTTTGAAATGTTTGGAAGGCATTCGAGAACTTTATTGCCTTCTGAAATCCACAGCCACGCTTTTTATTGTTTATTTTCCTTGCGCCATATACTGTCCTTCAATGTTTGTTTAGTTAGTTGTTGTTAGTTTTTTGGACACATCTCTCATACCACCTGAGCCCATCCTTGTCCAAATTTCTAAGCAATATTCACACTAGGAATTGTCCTGCATCTTCAAAATCTATCCCCATTGATTTCAGGGCTTGTAAACTTTTGGTTGTGATATCCAAAGTGGTGGGTAACTTTTGTGACACACTCTGATCATCACAAAACTCCACCACAAACTCACTTAGCTTCCTTTTTAGTTCTCTGTATAAGGCCTCGGTTTTGTCAACTATGTCCAGTAGTTCCGGTTCTTCCTTATACAAAGAGTCCCGCAACTCCGTATAATTCCTGTGGATCTTCGTCTAATCCGCATTGTTTTTTATACTGCTCCTTTTTGGCGTCTCTATTCATGTCTGAATCACCGATCTTAACGGCCACATTGTTAATTGCTGCCGCAGTGTTTTAAAAACTTTGGTTCTTGTTGTTTTTTTTTAACATTTTTATTATATTTTATTTTAAATTTGTATATTACCGGAAGTAATACCGGGTCCTTTTATTTAATATTTTCAATAAGTTTGTGATGAATTTAATTTAGAACACCTGCACGGTGTGTGTAGAAGTTTTGCTTGGAATTTATACGGGCTGTCTTCTTTGTTCGAAGCATGAAATGTTTAGACTCTTCGTTCATGTATTCCGGGCCTTGGGCTCTTTTCTCACGTAGTTTAAATATATGATGAGGGACATGTGCGTAACTCAAACCTCCCGGATTAATAAAACTGTGAGATCATTTGTACGAACATTGTGTTAAACTACACAATTAAAGCTGCTAACTCAGAAGCTGCCGTGAGCTTTTGTGTATGAAATTAATCCCTGCCGATCTCAGAGGAAAAACAAAGCGGGGAAGATACGTACTCGTCGACATTTAGATCGAAGATTAAACTACTTTTTGTTAGGCTCATTATGTGAGCGATCCAATAAAACAAATAAAGCAGAAAAAAATCAAATGTTTAGAACACTTGCTCGGAATTTATGCGGACTGCCCCTTTTACTCGAAGGACCATGTGTTTAGCGCGACGTTAAATAATAAGACAGTTCGCTTGAGTCTTTTATAAGATATTTATTTAAAATATTCTTACAAACTGTAGGAACAGTACAAAAATAGAAACTGTTGATGTGCACTGTCGCTGATGCGCATGATGAGAGCGGAATAGCAATTGGCTAAGAGTTTCTTTCTACTACTTATGACAGGTTTAAGTGGACCTGTATGTATGTTGTTTTTAGCATAAGTTGCAAAATGCAGCAGGCGGTACATGTGACATAAATACGATTCAATATCTAAACAAACACTATAGAAAAACCCCTGACCCTTATCTTATCGAACATGTTTCAATGTGCAGAACCATATTTTTACTAAAATCCTGATAAGTGTTAAATTATATTGAATTCAATACAGTTGAATGGAAGTTATGGAATACCAAAAAAGGCGAGGTTATCCGTTCCACATTTTTTTTTAAATTTTGCCAAGCGTTACAATTTAATTGTAATACAGGGTGGCGCAATAGAACGTGCATATTTAAAAAATAGATTAAAAAATGAATACAAAAGGTATGGTTAAAATAAATCTAAGGCATTGTAGAGTAATAAATGGAGTTCACTTTTTAAAAATAATATCATCCAAATGGTGACCCTCCCTACGACGGCACTCCTCTAACCGCAAACGAAAATTATTGAAAACTTTCTTCAGTAATACTGGTGTAATGGCTGCCATTTCACCACGGATATTCTCCTTGAGCTGAACGATGTTTCTTGGATTATTACTGTAGACTTTGTGTTTGAGGTATCCCCACAAAAAAAGTCAAGAGGCCTCAAGTCTGGACTACGTGGGGGCCATGGGATATCACCTCTTTTCGAAATCAGTCTGCCAGGGAACATCTTCTTCACCACCATGGAGCCATTTGATGTGTAATAGGTAGCTCTATCTTGTTGGAACCAAGTTCTGGAATTCACTATTCTTGAACTTTCAATTTCTGGAGCCAAAAATCCGTCCAACATCTCAACATAGCGTTCCGTATTAACCGTGACGTTTTGGCCCCGCGCATTTTCGAAGAAAAAAGGACCAATTATTCCTCTAGCAGAGATTGCTGCCCATACTGTCACTTTAGGACTATGCCATGGTTTCTGGTGTTTGATTTTGGGATTTTCACTGTTCCAGTAACGACAATTTTGACGGTTTACGAACCCATTCATAAGGAAATGAGCCTCGTCAGAGAAAAGGATATTGTCAAAATTTAAAAATCGATTAAGCATTTCATTAGCAAATGCGAGCCTTGCTATGAAGTCAGACTCTTTCAATTCTTGTGTTGATTGCAGCTTATATGGTTGCAGTTTAAGATCCAATGTTAAAATTCGTTGCAAACTTCGTCGCGATAATTGTAAGACAGACGATCTCTTGCGAGTCGACATTTGTGGATTTCCTTGTATTGACTCCATAACTCTCTCAACATTGTCTTCGGTCCTAGATGTTCTTGGGCCACCATTTGCTTGTGGTTTAAACGTTGAACCGGCCTCTTCAAAACGCTTTACCCATATTTTAATTAAATTAGCACTCGGAGCTTCACTAATTCGCCGTAGTCCATATTCAGCACAATATAGTCGCCTAGTAGCAATATATAAACGAGAGTTCTCGTAAAATGCGCGCACGCAAAATGCGCGACGCTTCTCGTCGAAGTGATTCATAGCGACTAAAACTCCATGAGCCCGCCAACCCCCCCGCCCGAGTTACGTACCCTCACCCTAATCTCGCCATTAATGCTGATAATGACAACATTGTTCTGCAGAAATACCTAAAACAGGAAATCATTTAAATGAGAGCAATGACCGAAAATAAACAAGTAGGCATAATTTTAGAGTTCACAAATAGCAGCAACAATGTTTATCGATTATTACAACATTGTCGCTGTTTATGTCAACTTAGCATTTCAAACAAGAAAGGGGGAATCGACGACAGTGTTTCACAACAATGTCGCTGCCCCCAACCAACTCAGCATTAAGTGTATTAATAATATCAAATATCAATAATATCAAAAACAATAAACAGCAACAATGTACACAACACTGTCGCTGCCTCAGTGAACTTACCAATCATTGTATATATACAGGAAACAAAATTATGAAGAGGGCAGTCTTAAGACCAACGAAGAATAAAGGAATACTTTATAGCTAAAGCTATATTGTAGTTTTATTTTTGTCAGCTGAAGCTATTAACTTCAACACGTAACTCCCGCGCCTTTTATACTCCGCAAAAAAAATAATGCAATATGCACGTTCTATTGCGCCACCCTGTACTAATAATCGTTTATTTATTTTCATTCTCATAACCGAGTTTATCAAACACATGTCCTGCGCTAAATTTGACTGAATTCAGTATACCTAGTTCAAAGATATTAAGCTAAGAATACGTCGATTAAATTGATAACTTGTATGGGTCGTACCAGAAGAAGCGCGATCAGTCGTACAATTACTTAATTCTGCCAAAGTTTTATAAGAAAATTTAGGTCGCTGCAGTCTACAAATTAGAAGAAAGCAGAATTTCGGAAAATCGGTCATCTTAGCTTGTATGTTCAATTTGTACTCGTATGGCAGGTACTTGAAAAAGCGGGCTAATATAACCCACTTGAAGGTGCGTGAGCTAGCTGAAATGATAGGCATTTTAAAAAATGCTATATAGGTATATCGTATACTGATCGAAGCTGTGCGTAAGATGGTTGCCGCGCTTACTTTCAATAGAGCAACAAAGAGTCGCGAAAATGTTTAAGTAAAGTGTTTGAAGATGTTTCACCGCAGTAAAGCCGAATTTTTCCGTCGATTTATAAAAATGGATGATGCATGGGTCTACCACTACACACCTAAGGCAAAGGAGCAGTCAAAACAGTGGACTGGAATGGGAGAATCGTGTCCAAAGAAGGCGAAGACAATTCATCTGCAGGCAAGGTCATGATTTAGGTGATGAAGTTATGGGAAAAGGCCGCATTTTGGGAAAAAGAAAGTGTTGTTTCATCATCAAGCGATGGCCAAAATTACTGAATTAAAGTCCGAATTACTTCATCACGCACCTTATTCGATAGATTTAGCTCTTTCGGACTGTTTTTTATTTCCAAAAAAAAAGAGTGACTCGGTGGTAAAAGATTTGCCAACAATGAATAGGTGGAGCTTGCGGTTGATGAATATTTTAAGGAGTTTGACATTTACTATAACCATTATATATATGTACATGTAGAAGATACTGAATATCGCTGGAAAATGTATATCGAACTAAAAGGTAAAGAACATTTTCCAAACTTGTTTGTGTCTTCTTTGCTAGGTCGGCTAGTTTTGGTTGGGGCCGCCTCTATTAGTCCGCTTACTCCATAGATACAGATAAACCCAATGAGGAAACTCATTTTTTAAGCACTTGCGTACATTCCGTGCCTAACGTTTACTAATATATGGAGATGCACGATAAGAGAAGATGGCACAATATTCGCTCACGAATCTGACCTAACCCTGCAAAGCTTATTTACAAGAAAGAGAGCTACAAGGGTCATATAAAAACAAGACAATGTAGTGTACGGGATCAAGTGTTTGGACAATCAATGAGAAGCTTGTGTTAAAGTGTATGTTGGAATGCAGATTCGATGTTAGATAACAAAAAGAAAGCACAGCATTACCACAGCATATTAAATAGCATAAACACGTAGCTGACTTGAAGAACGTTCAAATATAGGGCAGAATAAATGGGAGAATTAGAGGTATAAACTTAAGTTGCATCTTATGTGTACAGTTCAGTGTCATTTATTTTATATTGCAATTATTATTACTATTTTTGTTTATTGTCTTATCTGTTGTGAGTATAATTTCTTTAGAAATAAGTCGATTGTAAGTCAAAAATTTATATTTGTAGTTATGCTTATTTCAAAATTAACGTAAACGTTATTTCTGGTTTTACCACTGCATTATTAATAAAAATTCTCCAGAAGGAAACCAACGAAGTGATGAGTTAAACATATTAAAAATTATTTTATTTATTGTCATTTCTATCAATAAATTGGATAGCTCCTCAAAAACGAGATCTATAATCTGGTCTCTGTCATAAGAACAACAATTTTAATATTTTTTGTTTTGTTTTTTGTTAGATCACGCACGTCCTTCTCAAAAGTGTAAAAAAGATGAAGAAACTGAGGATTCACTGGTTACCGATAAATCGGATATAAAGGAAAAAATTGATGAATTAAACACTGATACGAAAAAAGAAGGCAATATCGATTTCGTCAGCGGATCGGATGCAACTTCTAATATAAATATGAAAAGGAATTTTTCTGATATAGAAGAGGACGAATGTGACGATTTGGATGATATTAAAAAGAAAAAGCGGAAGGAGGGTGATGGAATGAAGGATTCTAAACAAACCAATGCTATACGCCTTCCTAGCAGACAGGACAAAAATGTCAAACAAGCGGCAAATATAAAAACAATATTAACAAATAATAAAATTGTGGCCGTGACTGAAAAAGATGACCTGCTGAAAGGAAAATCACATGACCCAGAAATTGATGACGATGATTCCAAAAGTGATCCTCTTTGCAGTGGAGGACTAAAAGTACCTCCTTTGAAAATTGTAATACCCCAACAAAACTGTACTATTGATGCAGATGGAATTGGGTCCCGTACAGGCAAATTGAATGCCTCCCGTAATGCAGCCTTGCCTTATGTTGTAAGCTCTAATAATGATTCCAATGATCGCGATGTGCCCGTACTACACACTAGTCCCCGAGATAGTCCTATAAAAAATAATCAGTCATGTGGAATTAATGATGAAAAAAATTGTAAACTCTTAAATGAAGAAAAAAATTTACGAGTATTACGTAGCGCTCATCGCGTTGGAATAACATCTAACGACCGAAATTCAAATAACTCATCACCGCAAATTCCCAGCAACTCCCCTTCTCCGGCATCTTCAGCTACAAACGATCTTGATGCTAAAAATGCATATAGTAACAACAGTCCACCTCACCAAAGTGTTTCCTTCGATCAGGATAATATATTAAATCTACCAAGCCCATCTACTTCTTCAACTTCATCATCGAGGGATGTGCAAGGCACTAATGAGTTACATCCGAGAAAAAGGAAAATTAGGGCAAAAAATGAAGAGGTCAAAGGAAACACAGGAAATAATGATGGAGTAATATGTTCAGATTCTCATCCTCATGACTTGCCCTTTACAAATTGCTTTCAAATGTATATGAATATAAGAAAGCAAATAGAAAGGAAGTGGAAAAATGTATTTGCAGTTAAGCCACGCCCTCCTCAAGGATTTAATGAATATTTAATTCACACGAAGAAATATTCACTGAAATCAAACCAATTTACAAAATCTACTGATATACCAGAATCTGTATCGTCAAAAATGAAAGAAATATATCTAATTCAGCAAAAGGATCGGTTAGAGCTATTCCAAAGACAGCTTGTAGAAAAGGAAAAGCTCTGTCTAAATGTGGAACAAGAAATTATAAGAATACACTCTAAAGCTGCAAGATGCATGGCGTGCCAATCGTTATCTTTTTCAGCTTGTGCCTATATAAAAGATGCAGAGGTTTACAATATTCTAACTCTTGAACAAGAAGATAAAGATAGAAACGCTCGCTACAGATTTAACGGACGTTTGCTACTAAGTTGGCTGCAAGACGTTGACGACAAGTGGGAAAAGATAAAGGTAATATATTACTTGAATGTAACTTCAATGCTAATAACAATTAATGCAAAAACTAACCTTATTTGCACTTTGTGCAATACAACATTTTTCAATTAAAAATATTCTTATTTGATTTTTGCACGCCCCTATTAGGCGTAAGACTACCTTACTTACTAACATTCGCAAAGCATTATTTGACAAAACTGATCCGTTTTTATATCGATTTGACAGTATGCATTTTAATTCGCCTTTTGCAAGTATCATTCTCTGAAAGGCTACCGATGTAGCAGTATGTGCAGTATAGTGTTCAGCAAAGCCGTAGTTGGGGTAGGATGTTGGGATCTAAGTAGACCACAACACCCACAGCCAACAAATAAAACAATAGTTTTTACTTATTACTTACTATTACTTTACTATTACTAAAATCAATGCAAGAAATTCTTAATGAGTGATTTTTACTCGTGACTTACTAAACACTTTCAAATTATTTATTTTTTCAATTTCAGTTAAAATTAATTTGATTTGTTCGTTTATTAAGCAATTTCGTGTTTTTAAGGTCATTAAGGGCCCGTTGTTGCGTTACCAGTAAGGACACTTACCATAGATAGGGGCCTGCCAACAACAACACACCCTAAGATGAAATAGACTCTAACTCGAGCTCTCGGCTGTACAATTCCTGTGCAGAATTCCGTATCGAACATATTAGCTTTGAAACTCGTTGGATAACGATTCTCTTAGATCGTGTCCCTTACGCGATATGTGGTTTCCCCGAATTCTACAGGGTGGCGCAATGGAACGTGCATATTACATCATCTTTTTTTGCGGGATAGAAAAGGCGCGGGCGGGGGGCGCCTACATCGTTGGGTTGGCGGGCTCATGGAGTTTTAGTCGTTATGAATCACTTCGACGGAAGCGTCGCGCATTTTGCGTGTGCGCATTTTACGAGAATTCTCGTTCATATATTGCTACTAGGCGACTATATTGTGCTGAATATGGACTACGGCGAATTAGTGAAGCTCCGAGTGCTAATTTAATTAAAATATGGGTAAAGCGTTTTGAAGAGACCGGTTCAACATTTAAACCACAAGCAAATGGTCGCCCAAGAACATCTAGGACCGAAGACAATGTTGAGAGAGTTATGGAGTCAGTACGAGGAAATCCACAAATGTCGACTCGCAAGAGATCGTCTGTCTTACAATTATCGCGACGAAGTTTGCAACGAATTTTAACATTGGATCTTAAACTGCATCCATATAAGCTGCAATTAACACAATTGAAAGAGTCTGACTTCATAGCAAGACTCGCATTTGCTAATGAAATGCTTAATCGATTTTGCAATTTTGACAATATCCTTTTCTCGGACGAGGCTCATTTCCTTATGAATGGGTTCGTAAACCGTCAAAATTGTCGTTACTGGAACAGTGAAAATTCCAAAATCAAACACCAGAAACCACTGCATAGTCCTAAAGTGACAGTATGGGCAGTAATCTCTGCCAGAGGAATAATTGGTCCTTTTTTCTTCGAAAATGCGCGGGGCCAAAACGTCACGGTTAATACGGGACGCTATGTTGAGATGTTGGACGGATTTTTGGCTCCAGAAATTGAAAGTTCAAGAATAGAAAATTCCAGAACTTGGTTCCAACAAGATGGCGCTACCTGTCACATATCAAATGGCTCCATGAAAAGTCCAGACTTGAGGCCTCTTGACTTTTTTTGTGGGGATACCTCAAACACAAAGTCTACAGTAATAATCCAAGAAACATCGTTCAGCTCAAGGAGAGGAGTGCCGTCGTGGAGAGGGTCACCATTTGGATGATGTTATTTTTAAAAAATAAACTCAATTTATTACTCTACAACGCCTTACATTCATTTTAACCATACCTTTTGTATTTATTTTTTAATCTATTTTTTAAATATGCACGTTCTATTGCGCCACCCTGTATTAAAAAAAATAGATTTGTGTTGTCCTTGACATGCCGGTTATTTGTCAAGTTTTCGGTAACCCTTAGTCGCATGTGACTGAGTCGGACACCGCAAACCGTACCAATATTAGACATAGGCTTGCTTCGGAAGGTAAATTTTGGGATTACCGACAAAAGACGAAGACGACGGAGAGTATGTGTCCGTACATACGAGGTGTGTTCAAAAAATAAGAACAATTTTCAAATTTCGCGGGTTACGTACATTTAACTTTTCAATAAAACACTTGTCTCATTTATGCCTCTCGCAAACAAATTAAACATGCTATATGGATAAAACCGTCAACATATCCTCGAGACGAGTGTACCAACATAAAAAAAAGTCGAAAGTCTAATGTACGTAACCCGCGAAATTTGAAAATTGCCCTCATTTTTTGAACACACCTCGTACACGATACATTTCCCGTAATTTCGCTTCGGTACCGATAATCTTTCGAGGACAAGAGGAATGGCAACGATATCATATCGTGTCTCATCGCAATATTTGGTATTGAGGTCGCAGTAGAAACGACAACGACCTATTATCTTAAAGCTACGACTCATCGTCTTCTGAAAGTTAGGCACATCGAATTCGTACTGAGATGTCGTAGCGTCAATAGGATGACGAATGACAAGGGATGACCAGCTTACTATGTTTCGTCTTATAACACTCTGTCCGAACGCCTGCAGCGCGGATATGTTGGGCAGTTCCCAGATGAACATTTAAAAGGCGAGATTATTCTCTCCGATATTAGCTTGTGGAAATTTCCAAAGAATGAATATTTGTTAATATAAAGGCTTCATTTAACGGTAGCGTTTAAAAAAATTTAAAAGACGACGATGGAATGTAGTGGCTTCTATTAGCAGAAGCTGTTAAATTTGAATTTATTAGCTTTCCGTCTGTTTCTATTAGTTGAGTGATAGATAAGAAGGTGGCTAAGATCATCGATACATATAGGTTAAGAACTAAAGTATAAATAACACCATGTTCTATTTATACTATATACATATATGGTATTTGTAAAGGTTTGATTTGTTAAAAAGTTTGAAGATTGTTAAGTGTTTATTTCAAAAGTAACGGTCTCATTTTGCTTTAGTTACGCATGCCCCCTGTATTCGGATATTGTATATTCTTGATTGTTTATTTATCAAAGAATTGACGTTTTTTCTTATTTATTTGCTTTTTGCTGTCAGTTAAAGTCTGGAAAAGAAATGTAACACTACGGCGTCTAAGAGGCTTCAAAATTAAAAAAAAAATATTTTTTCAGTCAAAAGTGTAAAGTGGTTACGTCTGGGAAGTCCTAGGAACCAGTGAAAAATAAAATTTGTTCATTTTGTTATCAACTTTCTAATACGTGGCGATATTCGTCATCAAGTGAGTGATTATTTTGCAAGTGTTCTTAGTGTTTCGTGTTGTAATGCATTTGTATTTCGGTAGTTTGGTAATTATTGTTGAAAGAGGACGCAATCTTCCTGACCCATCGGTTCCAATCATTTCATACGAAACTTGCTGGTTTCCGTATCGCCTCCGAAACGAAGAACACCCCATATATACTGTCACCCTGCCATAATTGAATTGACAGGCTGCAAGTCGAACTGGTCATTGTCCAAAATATTGCTCGACATTAGTGGCATACAAGAGTCCAGAAATAGACCAACAAACCCAAAAGTTTCCAACGATCCCGTAGTCTCATCTTCAGACCAGTTCTAAAAGCATGGAAAGCAAATCCAAGTTCGCGGAAGTATATTGTTATATATATATATATATATATATATATATAGGTATATTATATTTTTTTTATACATTGTTTAATTTATAAGTTACTGAAATCCGGTTCTTGAAAAAGCTACACCCTATATTACGCACAAGTTAACATACAAATCATCATTAACGCTAATGCACGTAGTACAAACATTGTACGATTTGCGCTCTTCTAATAAGATCTGATGATGATGATAATAATGATGTTAATTTGTGGTAATGTTTTAAGCGAACATTGATGTTAAGTCAACAGTAGTGAAACTTTTAATAACATTTTATTTAGAGCAATATTATCGATAAGCCAACAGTGGTCTCTTTCTAACAGAGTCATGATCATCAACAACGAATACACCTCATCTCTCTTCAATGAGACGCTCTTCGAAAGTACTTTCGTCGGGGGATCTACGACATTATCAGAGTAATTGAGTGATTTGTATTGATATGTTTCCCTTTATATTGCTGTTGTCATATGCTCTACTTGAGAGCATACTGTAACTCTTTTAAAGTTGTGTGTTTACATATTTTGGAAATCTTGAGATGCCCAAGTGTAAACGATAATTTTTTGTCTGTCCATCATTAATAATTTGTCATTGTATGGACTATAAATTCATTTAAATATCATTTATGTTTATTTTAGTTTTATATTCATTACTATATTTCTATTTCCTTTTTTTGTTGATCTCAACCTTAGTTGAGTAGTTATGTTTTTTATTGTTATTAGATTAAAAAAAAAAAAAAAAAAATCAATCGAATCAGTGTGTAAAATATAAAATGAAGTTTCACAATCTTAAGTTAGATTTATCTTTAGTTTATAGATTTGATGTTTAAAGTCGAAAGCATTCTGTTTGGTTTCGTGAATTCTTGGTTATATTAGTTTAGCGCATTGTATGGGTACTACAACTTGAGTATCACTTGATTTTCTAAAATTTTACAATCGTTGTCGAGTGGACTTGTTGAGCGCATCTACACCTCGGAGATAAAAAACTCTCCTCACTTCTTCTCTTCTTGGGAAATCTCTTATGCCCTCTCCTATTTTTGTAAGACCTCGTATCTTTATGATATAATTTGACTCTTTCCTATTCTTAATTCCATCTTTTCTGTTGTTGTGTATCTATTCTATAAATCTTCATGTTTTCTATTATTTAACATCAATATGCTAGATTAAATGACAGCTGCACGCAAACATTTCTATTTATGAAGTAACTCTGTGGCAACAGCAACTTAAAAGCATCGAATCCCCTAGGACGAGTAATAAGGCCGCAAGTAATGCGTGCACAGATTCTTATGTTTCTAAATCACAACAGTCACTATCATGCAGTTATACGCTACATAATAAATATAAATGGCGCCCAACGTGGGGCACGAACATGACAAGCTTATATTAAACATCGTTGTTTGGCTTAGAAGATCTTTACTTGTTCGGCTCTTTTTCACTCTTATTTCATTTTCATGTTTCTTGAAATGGATATTAATTTTTCCGTCTTGTATTACGCTTGATACCAATGGAAAATGCAATCGATAAGGGTCACTGAACCATTAATTTGTGGCCTTGGCTACGGAGTAAATTATCATTTTTATTTTCATTTTGGATTTATTATTCTTGAAGGCAATCAGATTGGAATGCAGATTTTTGATTTGTTTAAGATAAAACCTGACCACTGATAAGTTCGGGATAATATATTTCGCCTATTTATATTACATTTTAATAGCTGGACGTATCATAGGACCTGTCCGATATAGTATATCCTATTTTTTAAATCCTATTCTGTCTTTATTTCATTGATCTTTACGATATAGGTAGTAAATTTTTGTACCGCAAGCTATAACCATTAGTAAATGAAATCAATCAGAAAAAATATTTTTATTGATTAAACGTTATTACTTTAATATTTTTAATTGAGTTTAATTATTAGTTTATTATTATTATTATTAGTTTGTATGTAGATATATCCTTCACGTTCGTTTATTTTTGCTGGATAGGCATCATACATAACCTAAATTTGAATTGCAAGGAATCTGGGATTTTCAGTATTTCCTAAATCTTTATTTTGAGTCCATAGGTAGTGCTTCAATTTTAAAAATAGCATTAAAAAATATTTAGAAGATTATCAATTTTTTTTTCACATCCGGTTGGGATGTCTGTCAGACACAATGCGAATGATGGCGTCCAATTTCAGCAAAGAGTCATTTTATAAATCCTGTCTAAATAAGTGTGTTAAAACTCGGCCATTTTGTCCTGTTTGTAACACTAGACTTGTCGAGGAGCCCCCAACTCTTAGTGCTTCTACAGTCACTACCCGGTCGCAAAGTAGATCAGCACCCCATCAGGCTACTAATGAACAATAATGCGTGTGTTTCGAGTAATAATATCACTTTGAATCCTGGTGGGGAAGAATATAGTCTAGCCACACAAACTGAACAAATGTTTGCAGCTATGAACGAATTGTTCAAATCATACAGACTAAATTTGAAGAAAATGTTGTTCGATTTAACCTTACGCCCTTACGATTTAACCTAGGCGCTTTTGCAGGTGACAGCAGATACATCGCACTCTCACCTATCAATTGAAAACACATCCCGCTGTAGAAAATCGTACTCTTAAGAGAAATGATTCGGACGAGAATCAGAATACTAGCACCAATCCTATCTTCACCTTCTGCTTTAAATACTTTCGGTACCGGTGCTTCCCCTTCTTCAGACCAAAATAATTGACCAGATAAGATATTGCAGATCATATTTAACTGCAAAGCAACATTTGGTGGAGGTGTTGGTAGCTTATCTGCAGAGAACTTTATTTATAGAGTAGAAGCTCTAACAATTCAGACCCTTTGTTTGGGTAGCAATTGGAATATAGGAAATAAAACAAATTGAATTGATATATTCCCTTTCAAGTAAAGGTGTAACCTTTATTTAATCGACGGACAAGAGCAACACACACTATTGTGTACTTGCTACAGGAATATAATAAAGCCCGAACTGGCACACATCTTTTGGCGATTTAACTTGTACGACCGCCGTTGGCTTAGGTCGTACAATATTGCATGGGGTAAGCAAAGGAGCTGGTGGAACTTGCTTGACTTGTCGCTTCTCCCGTTCGTCTTGTGACGATTGCCTAGGCCCCAGGTGGCACTGGAACAGCGCTGTTCCTTGGCAATTGAGATCCTTCGGTGGGCGCTGGAACAGCGCTGGCTGCCAAGTGAGATCCCCCGGTGGGCGCGGGAACAGCACTGTTTGGCAGCAAAGATACCTCGGTGGACGCTGAAACAGCGCTGTTTGTCAATAATGTTCCTTCGATGCACGCTGGAGCAGCGCTATTTGTTATTTAGTTTCCCCCCGTGGGCACTGCAACACCGTCATTAAGCAGAGGGCGTCTCTTTCTAGCTTTGGAACAGTGTATTTGGCATTGGCATTGGTGTCTTGTGACTCTGGAACAGAGTAACTTAGACAAGTCTTCATTATCTTTTGCTCTGGAACAGCTGTTAAGGGGAGGTTTGACCGAATGCTGAGGCGCTGGAACAGCGTTTTTGACATCTTGTGCGGGGTGAAGCATTGATCCTCCGGAAATTTCATTTTCACCGAAGCTCAATAGACTTGTTGTCGAAAAGGTAACAGTGAAGGGCTTGGAACTTTCACGTTTCTCGTCCGGTATGATGGTTTCATCATAACCCATGAGCTCGGTATGGTAGATGTTCCATTGCTCTGGGGAAAAATACGTGCTGTAAATCTGGAATGACCAATTTATTATAATAAGCCGCCTTACAACACCCTGTTCGGTTCGAATGCCCGCGTTTTTTCTATAATTTGTTTTCGCGATATTTATCAGAAGTAGATAATATTCCATGTTTGGGACATTCTGCAAGGTTCCCGAACTGAGGAAGCGTTTTGTTCAACTTGGCTTTTTCCGATATGGTAAAGGTCGTAGTAAACACATTTATCGAAGAAAGAGGACTCATAATGATCCATCCGAATACTGTGTTCTGGGCTATTAAGGAACCTATGGTATTCGGTCATATTTCCTCCAAAAGAAGTTCTGGCTAAAGTTACACCAGTTAGGATCTGCCAAACGATTTGGGATACAAGACGTCATATATGAAGGTATCGTGAATGATGAGAGATTTCCTGAAATGTTGGACAGCACGAAAGCCGTTGTCTCCATCAAGACGTTCGAGTCAACAGGACACCCTATTTTTAGACAACAAATTTTATGAGAACTGGCTGTCAGAGAAGAGTTCACACCCGAAACTGCCGCATTCGTCGATATGGTCGAAAGCCGAAGACGATTTTGCAAATGTTCCGTAATGAATGAGGCCTCAGAAGCCGGCTCAATTAAAGCACGAGCGGGACACGAAATACCACGATAAAGTGACAGTCTTTCCACGTCACTTAAACGCCCGTTGTTTACATACATCGCCGAGAAAAGGTCTCTAAATGTCCGCCATGTCAATATATCGTCCGGATGTAGACTAAGGTTATGGACATAATCTTGATCCTTCTGGGAAGAATCACCGTTAGGCGATGTCTTCGATATTCCCGATCTGACTGATTGTACCGATCTTCGATGCTCCTTCACTAGGCGAAGAAATCTAGGATTTCCGATTTTGATCGCCCGCGGTTGTGCAGGGTGTCCATCGGGAAGGTACACTACTTTGTTTGTTTATCATTTTGGATTAAACGAAAGAGAATGGATCTTATATTGATAAATGTTTTATTTAATGCCGGCAATTATGTATGGAATATGATATTGTATTCCATAAATGTCCGCCTCTGTTAGCTCCACAAATGCGAGCTCTTTTGAGCACATTTTTCATTACATTCTCACACATTTTACGTGGTATTTCATTAATTTCATCACGAATATTTTGTTTGAGTTGCTTAAGCCTTGTTGGTTTGTTTGCATAAACCTTGCTTTTCAGATATCCCCACAAAAAGAAGTCCGGAGCAGCCAAATCAGGCGAGCGTGGAGGCCCATCAACATTCCTTGAAATAACTTGTGGAAAGAGGTCTCGCAGTAATTCCATTATAATCCTGGCTGTATGCGATGTGGCACCGTCTTGTTGATACCACATGTTAATCAAGCCCGAAACATGCAGTTGTGGCGTTAAAAAGTTTTCAATCATATCACGATATCGTTTCCCATTACACCGTTTTTAGTTTCAAAGAAGTAACGTCCAATGATTCCTCCTGACCAGACTGTCACTTTTAATGGATGCAAAGGTGGCTGATGAATAGTTTGAGGGTTTTCCATAACCCAGGACCGACTATTCCGTTTGTTCACATATCCATTCAAATGAAAATGTGCCTCGTCACTCATTAGGATTTTTTTTCATGAAAATCGGGGTTGTCATGGGCGAGCTGTAACATCCTATTGGCACATGTAGGGCGGCGTAAATGGTCTTGTGGAAGAAGCTCTTCTGTCAACTAAATCTTAAATCGAAACAAATGCAAATCCTTGCGCAAAGCTGTGGCCAAAGTTGTTCTTTGAAGACCAAGCTCCTGCGCACGGCGTCGAATAGGGGTTGATGGATTGTTTTAAACACTTTCTTGAGCAGCAGTAATGGTTTCAGCCGATCTTGCAGTACGTTGTGGTCCATGCTTGGCCCTATCAGCTACAGACCCTCTTTCTTCGAAATCATTCACCATACGATGAATAGTGCATCAAAAAAATCCCAACAATTTATTTATTTATTTTATTTTATTTATTTTATTTATTTATCTATTTGACATTACCTGTACAACAAGACTT
>JAHXMU010000222.1:32988-44308 GCA_019455685.1 Philornis downsi
TTTAAGTTTTTCATATACTGACTTTACTTCACTTCTCATTTTTCTATTTATGAGAAACTTTTAGGAGAAACTCAAACACTTAACTTTGTCAATCATGTTGCCTTCTTTTCACTTCTCAATTTTTTTTACTTAGCCTAAGCTTAAACTTTAAGAAGTTCATAATTAGTGCTATTTGTGAAAATTGTTTACGAGCCTTATTCAGTGCTATTGTATTTGCTGCAAAAAGTAAAAATTTTAAAATACAATTAACCGTGCGCTCAAATTTTTTGTGCAATATAATATAGGTGTTGGTGAGTATAATTTCAGCAATAACTTTTTTTGTAAGAAAAAACGAAGAACATTTTCTTTTCATCTTCTTCTCTCTTCTCTTATATATAAAAATGAATTTCGGTCAGAAACAGTGTTAGATTATAGTATTGATTTTGTTTTCAATTAACTTTCATAATAAGTGAGTGAGATGCCGCCAATCAGACGTAGGGACATTGGTCGCAGAGGCCGTACGGCTACAAGATCAAGAAATTCTCGAGTGATTGAAAGTCCTGAACATCGAGCAAATCGTATTGAGAGGAACAGCCAACGGATATTAGAATCCCGATTAATTCAGTCACATGAAGATCAAGCTAAATGGTGAGAAAAATGTATAGTAATTCATTAATTGAGAACGGCTGGGCCGATTTGGCTCAAATTTTTTCTCAGTTGTACGTAATTGCCTGGAGAAGGTTTTTACGAAAGAAAATTTTTGGGAAACCCTCCGTAAAAGTGGGAAAATTGAAAAAAATCGAAAATGGCTTTTTTTGTGTGGAATTTTGTGTGCAATTGTTCCGGAATGGCTTTTCGAATGGCAAATAGAAAACTGTTAGTGGAAAACTCGGGAAATTCCGGAAAATTTTCAATTTGTTTGATTTTGGACTGTGTAGAGTTGGAAAATTCGTTGTAAATTTCGGAAAATTATGAAATTTATTGTGATAAAATATGTTTTGCGTGAATTTTGGGTGGAGAAGTTAACGAGATAAATAACAGATGGCGCTGCGCTGCGTTTAATGCCACAACCCCGTAGATGGCGTTATACATTAACTTAGGCTGAGCGCAATTTGACAGGTGCATTGTCATTTTCTATTAAACAAATGTGCTATATTTCCTGCTGCAATTGATTCGAGTTTTACCTATTATTACACTGATTTCGGATACTCATATATCGCGTATCACATCAGTAAATGGTACAAACAGTACGATCAATTGAAATTCAGTGCAATATTTATCAATTCGATCATTTTTTCAGAAAATAAGTTTGAGTATAAAAGTTAGGTCATCTTATTGGATTGCAGGCATTTATTGCGATACATTAATTTCGTAAGTTTTTTTTTAAATAATTTTCTTTTTAATAGGATTAGTCAACAACGACTTTATTCTATTTCAAGGAGAGTTATTTGCTTGACTAATTCCACCTATTAGACGATCAAACCTTGGACGTCGTACATGTCGTGCAATAATTAGTCAGAATGTTTGTGATAATTAAACGCAAGAGGAACGCGCTGAACAAAATGAATGGGTACGTGCCCATATTGCACAAGTTCGCGTTGCACAATCACCACATCACATTGTCGAAGGAGGAACTCATCACCAAAGTGTTCCCCGGCATTATAAAAATCTCGATTGGATTAGTGAACTGGCAATAACAGCAGCTAAGAGTAAGGACGTCGATAGCTTGAATTTAGTTATTCAAAGTCAAATCGCTGGAAAACTGTATACGTACAAATCTATTGACAGAGTGACCGACGAGGATGAAGCGATAAACTATCTGAAGGAATTTTTGAACTTGATGTGCCAGGAACTCCGCCGCATAATTTACAGCTTAAGGTAGGATCTATCATACCCATGTTGCGGAATCTGAATCATCCGAAATTGTGCAATGGTACGCAATTGCCCATCAAGAAACTGATGAACAATGTGATTCAAGTGACGATCATCAAGGACAAATTCAAAGGAGAATTTCGATAACTCCAACTGATCTTCCATGCCAATTCAAGAGGATTCAGTTCCCCATTCGATTAGCTTTTACGATGACAATCAATAAATCGCAAGGCCAATCGTTGGAAGTCTGTGGGATTAATCTCCCTGTTTTTCGTACGGTCAGCTCTACGTTGCCAGTTCGCTTGTTGGGGACAACCGTCTTCGTTGTTTGTTTTTGCGCCGGAAAATAAATCAAAAAATATTGTTCATTATAATGCTCTCTACTGATTTAGATTCCATTCAAATAAATCACATTGAAATTTGAACTGTCTGTTTTTTATTATTACTCGGGAGTTTATCTGAAGGCGTTAAATTGTGGCGAGTCGAAGTTCGCCGGGTCCGCTAGTTCTGGAATAATTCGTAAGCATTGTGGGCAGCCTGTCTCCAGGATACGTAAGCTTCCTGTCTCCCATCAAAATCGGGAAGAAAATCACAGTATCGAGTGACTCATTGCATTCAACCCCCTCTCTTATCGTTACATCTTGAAAAATTTCTATTTTAGGTCTTACAGCGGCCTCCACGACCAATTTTAATTGTTCCTGATTCACCACCATGCCTGCCCATCAGTTACTTGCACCTGAGCTTTGTTGATTTCTACTTTCAACAGCTATTTCACCAAATCCCTGTGATAGTTCCTCTATGTTATCAATACTCATTCGAAAATTGTTTACTTGTATCGAAACAGTTGCTAAGTCGTTTCGCTTTTTAATGCCTTACTTTACTTACAACGTTTTATTAAAATTCACTACCACAACTATTGAGCATTCACTTACATGTTTTCCTTAATTAGTTTTAATTTAGGAGTCTGCGTCCGCCTTCACTCGTCCGTCTTCTTTTTCCTTTGGGTTGTCTTCCTTCACGCTGCCCAAAGCTTAATCGTGCCTTGGTGTCTTTAGATTTAGTTTGTTTCACTTTTCGTGTACGTACGTACTTCGCGTAGTACGTTTGGCGCCAATTAATTAAATTATTATTTTATTTCACACTCGTTAGAGTGTGGAGCCAACATTTTCAAATATTATAATGCCAATTGTTCAATTTCAACTATTAAAAGCAACCCTAAGCTAAGCCTAAACGCCGCTGCCGCAGTGAACTGTGCTGACGCTGCAGTTATTGTTCTTGTTTACCAATATCGGCAAACCATTGGCTCCACAGCCATTTCGCATAATAACAGAAACGCTTATCTTGCAGCTCCTGCAAGGTATAAGATTTCTGTTTGTAATTATGCTTTGCTCGTGTTAACTTATATAGGGTGTCCTAACAAGAACGCAATATTTAAATTTGGCGCCATTCGAAGTGTCATTGTTGGACATTTGAACAATTGTTATTGTTTGCCAGTAGAAGATACGTGGTTAGTAAAAATGGAGCGCTACACGAATGAACATCGCATTCCCACCGTGAAATTTTTTTACCAAAATGGTGAAAGTTTTGCGATCAATCTGGGGTCACAATAATGCTCCAAAAGAGTCAACTGTAAAGAGATTAATGGATAAATTTGCCAAAAATGGGTCTGTTAGTGATGTAAAGACAACAACGCGCCTTCGACCAGGTCGATCGGCCGAAAATGTCGCAGCTGTATTCGACACATCCAGCTCAATGCGACACCGAGCTCAGCAAATTGGTGTCTCCAAATACCCTATGCAGCGAATTTTGACGAAAGATTTGCATCTTCATGCATACAAAGTTCAACTGACTCAGGAACTGAAGCCAGCTGACCATGGACAGCGAAGGGTGTTCGTTAATTGGGTATTGGAGAGACAACATGAAAATGCTGGTTTTGCCGATGAAACCATCTTCATTGACGAGGCCCATTTCCATCTTGATGGCTTCGTCAATAGGCAGAACTGTCGCATTTGGGGTCAGGAAAATCCTCAAGTGATTCTCGAGAAGCAAATGCATCCCCAACGTGTCACTGTTTGGTGTGGATTTTGGGCTGGAGGAATCATTGGACCTTTTTTTATGAAAATGAGGCATGTCATGCGCAAACAGTCAATGGTGTCCGGTATCGTGAAATGATAACCAGTTTTTTCGTGCCTAGAATTGAAGAAATGAATGTTGAGGGCATGTGGTTTCAACAAGACGGCGCCACATGTCATACAGCCAGAGAAATAATTCAATTCTTGCATCAGTTATTTAAATCTTGCGTTTTTGTTGGGGCACCCTGTATGTATATTTGCTTATTTTATTCATGCGATCGAATATTCAACGTATTTAAAAAAAAAAAACAATTCGCTTTGGCTCACTTTGAAAAATCTGTTTATACGCACCTTATAAATTTACTTTGCAAAGTAAAAAAATGAAGCTGATGATAATGATGACGGTGGTAATATGGATGAAATCCTCTTAGTGCTTGAATGGTTTGATGGTGGTGGTAATTGGATGAAATCCTCTTTAAATGTTTTGAATGGAATCCTTGACTTTTTTATGCGGGAAAAGTAATTTAATAGTGCTGGCTTGAAAAAGGCTCTGGTGATTGGGCCCAAATGTTTGCGGAGCAAAATTGATCCAAATTTCCGTCTTACGTAGGACCAAATGTTTGCGTTGTAATTAGAATGTAGAAAATAAAACAAATAAAATTAATTAATTTCTTTTCAAGTGAAGGTGTAACCTTTACTTAGAATAATGTTACTTTTTCTTTGCGCAAGGGGAAAAGGCTTGATCCACCTGGGACTAAGTCCGTTTTTAGAGTGTCATTTTACATTTTGTAATAATCAAGAGGGAGCGAGGTGGCTTCTGTTTTCAATAGCCGTTACTCGTTAGCATCTGTTCATATTAATTGAGTGGAAACGTAATCAAATATTAAACAGATTTTAACATAAAAATAATGGTTATCAACCCAAAAACTAAATGGATTGCCAGAATGGGGAATTTTAATGTTTAGAATGAAACACCCTTCAAGGAAATTATGACTTACTTTGCCGCAACGCGAGTTCTCTGCGTAAACAAAAGCCGAATGAAACATTCGACTCGTTTTATGAACCTATTGTAAGTCTGACGGATATGTTAAAAGGACCCCTTCAGGAAATTACTTAGTGGAAATTCTACGTAATAATCTCCAACCCGATACTCAGCACGAGATTTTAAATATGGAAATTAGAACCTTACAGCACTTGCGTGACATAAGTAGGCGATGGGAATTTTTTATGCAAGATGTTCACGAAATCGAAGAACGTATAGGAAATCGATTAAAACATCGATAGTGATGTGCCTGTCGAGGACGAAAACGAAGAGATTTTAGCTTTGAATATGGTGTGCTGGAATTGTAAGCGGAGCGGTCATGATTGTCAAGATTGGCGGATACCAAGATTGTCTTTTTGATAGATCGATTTTTTGTTACGGCTGTGGCGAACCTGACACATATAAGCCTAACTGCAAGAAATGCAATTCAAAAAACGGACGAATGAGTGCACCAAAGCGTGCACAGATTCAGTTGAAACAACCGAAAATGACTGTCGAATAAAAATGTTGCAAAAAACTAATACTTTAGCTAGAATGGAGGAAAATATGATTAATAATCAATTAGGTAATAGAAGGGAAACCTCTCCAACTTATAAGTTCATATTCATATTTTTCATATTCGCTTAAGAGAGTACAATAAAATTCCAGACAGAATTTCGAAAAATGTTCAAAAACAGACGCGCTCATCCCGCCGTATAGAATATTTTTGAAAGAGGGTTAGAAGTTTAAAAAACAAAAATCTGCTCAATTTTCTGCCAGCCTTGCGATATACGATCTTATGCAGGAATATTATTATTTGAGAAGAAATTTCTAGGATTTTAGACACAGGTGCCGCTATAAGTTGCATAGGATCAAAAGCCGCTGAAGATTGTTTGGATTCTGGTATGCCAAAAAATTAATTTCTTCAGTCAAAACTGCAGACGGAAAAGGGCAAAAGGTAGTTGGATTTGTTGATTCAACAATCATTTTCAAAGATGTAGAGAAAAATGTTACCATTTACTTTTTTCCAAGTTTGGATAAAGATCTATTTCTTGGAAGATCTGTTTCTGGGATCTATATAACTTACTTCCTTCAGAATTCCAGCGAGCTAATCACAATTTTGGAGGGGTATCTGAAATAACAGAACTTACAAAATATACACCTTTGAGTGATTTTGAAAAGCAGCAGTTGTCCAAAGCAGTTCAGTTGTTTCCATCATTTCCTAAAGATGGTTTGGGTGAGACAAATGTACTACATCATGCAATTGATACTGGGAACGTTAAGCCTATAAAGCACCGACATTTTCCAGTTTGTCAGGCTATAGAAAAGTCAGTTTACGAGGAACTACACCGTATGTTGGCCTTAGCAGTCAACGGAAAGCCTGAGAAAAGTAGACTTTGCTTGATAGCAGAAAACTGAATTCTGTGACCATTGGCGACGCGTGCCCACTGCCACAAATTGATGGCATGCTAAGCAGGTTTCCTAAAGCTGAATTCATACCCAGTTTAGATCTTAAAGATGCCTTCTGGCAAATTCCTTCGGAAGTTGGCACAGGGGAAAAACTGCATTTACTGTTCTTGGTAGGCCGTTGTATCATTATCGGGTCATGCCTTTTGGGCTATGCAACTCCCTACAGATCATGTCGCGTCTAATGGATATGATCATACCACTGGCTTTCAGAACGGAGGTGTTTGTTTACCTTGGTGATTTGCTCATAATTCCGATTCTTTCAGAAGGCACCTTGAAGGCCTAAGGTGCATAGCAAGGAAAAGTCGTGAGTCTGGTTGACTATAAATGTGGAGAAGAGTCATTTTTGTGTTCGTAAAGTTAGGTATTTAGGCCATTTGGTGGGTAACGGAGTGATTCAGATAGATCCAGAGAAAGTGTCTGCTTTCACTTATTTTCCTATTCCCAAATCCGTAAAACAGATTCGACGATTTCTGAGAATGGGCGGCTCGTACCGAAAGTCTATTAAAGATTATGCGTCTATTGCCACGCCCTTGACTGGCATGTTGAAGGCTAAAAAGAGATTTGTATGGACTCCTGAAGCTCAAAAGGCTTTTGAAGTTTAAAAGTCTCATAGCCATCTTACATACACTGCGATGGTAGTAGAACAGGTGTAGGAAGCGTATTTGTGCAGATAATTTCGGAGAATAAAGAAGTAAAGGCTTGGTAAAAAAGTTGAAGTTTGTTAAGTTTCTTTTTTTTTCTAAAATAACGGTCTCAGTTTGCTTTATTTACGCCCCCTGCATGCAGATGTTGTTCATTATTGATTGTTTATTTATCAAAGAATTGACGTTTTATCTTATTTATTTGCTTTTTGGTGTTAACTAAAGTCTGGAAAAGAAATGTTACACTACGGCGTCTACGAGATTTTATGTTTCGCAATATCGATTAACTCGGCCATTTTTTTGTTTCGTGTTTTAATGCATTTGCTTTTCGATAGTTTGGTAATTATTGTTAGAGGAGGACGCAATCTGTCAGCCTGTCATAATTGTGTTGACAGACTGCTAGTTGAACTCATCATTGCTCAAAATATAGCTCGAAATTGGTGGCATACAAGAGTCCAGAAATAGACCAACAAACTCAGAAGTTGCCAACGATCCCATAGTCTCATCATCAGACCAGTTCCAAGTTCGCGGATGTACAAGGTATCCGTCGAGAAGGTATTACTACTACTACTTTGGAGCCATTTTTGTAAACATTAGTCTTGACAGTTCATATTTGGCAGTCGTGAAGTAGAAACGTGGCAAATTTACTGTGGAAAAACATTCGATAAACCAACGTGTTTTAATCGTTAAAACATTTTATCAAAATCAATCATCGATTACAGTAACGATGAGAAAGTTACGTGAAATTTTGAGAGAAACAACGTGCCAACAAGACGCACTATTTATCGTGTAGTGAATGATTTCGAAGAAAGATGGTCTGTAGCTGATAGGGCCAAGCATGGACCACAACGTACTGCAAGATCGCCTGAAAACATTACTGCTGCTCAATCCATCAATCTCAATTCGCCGCCGTGCTCAGGAACTTGGTCTTCAAAGAACAACTTTGGCCACAATTTTGCGCAAGGATATGTATTTGTTTCCATTTAAGATTCAGTTGACACAAGAGCCAATAGGATGTTACAGCTCGCCCATAACAACCCCGATGGAAAACCATCAAATTATTCATCAGTCACCTTTGCTTTCATTAAAAGTGGCAGTCTGGTGTGCAATTTGCTTAGGAGGAATCACTGGTCTTTACTTCTTTGAAATTGAAAACGGCGTAATGGTAACTGTTAATGGGGAGCGATGTCGTAATATGATTGAAAACTTTTTAACGCTACAACTGCATGTTTTGGGCTTGATTAACATGTGGTATCAGCAAGACGGTGCCACAACGCATACAGCCAGGATTACAATGGAATTACTGCGAGACCTCTTTCCACAACAAGTTATTTCAAGAAATGGTGATGTTGATTGGCGTCCACGGTCTCCTGATTTGACTACACCGAACTTCTTTTTGTGGGGATATATGAAAAGCAAACAAACCAGAAACGCTTGAGCAACTCAAACAAAATCTTAGATTAAATAACAGCTGCACGCAATAATTTATATTTATGCAGTAGCTCTGTAGCAACAGCAACTTAAAAGCATCGAACCCCCTACGATGAGTAATAAGGCCGGAAGTAATGCGTACAAATTAGTAACACTTTGTGTTATGGTTTTAAAAAAATATATTTTTTGGGCCGAAATTTTTATTGATTACATTTTACTTACATTTTCCATCTTAGAAGTGACTTATTTCCTATTGTTCATTGCCTTAAATAATATTAATATTTATTTACTTGTTCTTGGTTGAGTAATGACATCATCAGTGGACAATGATTGATGTCCACTGATGAAATTGTTAGCGGGCAACTCGTGCAATAATGTAAACAAAACATTCATTATGGATAAAGGATGAAATTTTAATAATCTTTATTGTGGTTACGTTTGAAGTTATTTAGTTGCAATGCAATTATGATAATGAGGGAATATTGCGGTTACATTAGAAGTTATTTTGTTTACAATAGAATAAGTTAGCTCATTATTACGAGGGCGTGTAACTCCTCCCTTCTTAAGATGAATCGTCACAATATGTTTCACTTAATTCTATTTTACATTTTTCGACAATAAAGTATGTGTTATTACATTTTATAACCTCATTAGGTATAATTAGTTTTCCATCTGTTTGTGCAATTGCTTTACTTTCGAATAAATTACATTTGTCAAAAATTAATGGTTACCGTATATAAAGAATTATTTAATAGTTTTTTTTTGTACAATTTTGAATTTCGAGGCGTCAAGTACATCAGTTATGTGTAATTGTTTGTATTCATGTTGCGGTATGTTTTGTATTTCATTGTAATGTAAAATAGTTGAATTTAGTATTCAAGCTTTAACCAGACTGGTTGTTGGAATTGTGTTTTGCAGGTCATTTATAGCTAATTTTAGTCTGTGTCTTCTTCCAATTTTCTCATAAGCGTGTCCTGTAAGTATGTTTAGAGTGTTAGTTAATTTCTCTATTATACTAAATAGTTCAGAATTTGTGGCATACTGTTTATTATTACTTGTTATATTAAGTCGTCAATTTTGTTTGTTATGTAGACTTTTTGTTTCTATTACTGTCAATTTGGATAAGTAGTGTTTCTGTTAAATCTATTTCCATGTCTACTTCTAAAAATTCTGATTGGTCATAGGTGTGTTTTGCTTTTTCTTTTTCGAAGAACATTTTTTTCTGTCAGTATGTCTCTGTGTTACGTTAATTTGAAATGTGTAGTATATCACCATACTGTTCATATACCAGAGTGTCCTTATTTTCTATCAAAACATAGTTTTCTCTTGTATAGACCGTTATGTCCGCGAACACGGAAGTATAATGGTTAAAAAGGGTAATAAACGCATTTTATTCTGAAAGGTAAAGAAGTGATTTTCAAATATCATGAATGGCGTTTTTGTTTCTCCAATGAAAAATGTATCGCTACTTTCTGCAGAGTATGTGGTATTATTATCGTTATCTTCCTTTATTGACTCATGAGCTAATTATTAAGTTCAATTCTAGATAAGGTATCTGCAACTATGAATTACCTACACAATTTTTGGTGAAAATTCCTCTATGAAAGCGTGGCATCGTTTCATTTTTGAAGTAGGGTTGCGATTTGAAAGTGCAAACGATAACGGTAGATGGTCTGTGTGGATTTCCAAATTGGTAACTCCGTAGAAATAATTTCTTAAATTTGTAATTGCCCATATAATTCTTTTTAATTTGTAGCATAGTTACGTTCTGTTTTGTTCAATTTCTTTGAAATAAACATAATAGGCTTGGGGTTTTATTATAATTTTGGTATTATAATCGGGTTGAGTTAATTCTGTTCGTGAAGTTAACTCATTCTTTAGGTTATTAAATGAATTCAAGGCTTCAGTGTCCAGTTCGATTGGACATTTTTTTTTTTGACGTGTGTTTTGAAAATTTTCCATTGCCTCCAGAGGTTAGAGTTGTCAAGGGTTTAGACATCTTGGCAAAGTTTTCAACGAATTTCCTATAATAGCTTGCCATTCCTAAGGAACTTCGAAGTTTTCTTAGATTTGTGGGAACAGGGTAATTTACTATCGTTTCTATTTTTGCATGCCTGTTAATAGTTTTATAGGAAACCATATAACCTAAAAATTCTATTTCCGTTTTTAAGAATTTAGATTTCTGTATAGAAATTTCCATGTTTGCTTTGCGCAATATATCCATAATATTTTCTAGATCTTTAAAGTGTTGCTCTAAAGTTTCGGAAAAGACTATACTGTCATTCATATAGACATGGCATATTTTATCAATATGTGGCCGTAGGATGTCATCCATGGCTCTTTGAAAAATACGAGGAACGTTTTTCAGTCCAAAAGGCATTCATAAAAATTCGTATTTACTGTTATTTATGGAAAAAACAGTTTTTCGATATGATCCGGATGCGTAAGTATTTAATGAAAACCTGACTCTAAGTCTGTTGTTGAAAAATACTTGGAGTTTCCCAAGTTAGGCAGGATGACACTGGTGTCGGGATCGGATCGTTTATTGTTTTATGAAGTTGATGACTAATCTGAGTTTAGGAGTATCGTCACTATGTTACTTTTTTTTTTTTTTTTTTTTTGTTTTTTTTTTGAACCATCTATGTTGGGGGATTGTACGGTCTATTGGTCTAATAATTCTTTCCAACATTCTGTTAATTTTTTCGTTAACAACAGTATTTACAGAAACCGGATAAGGGTATTGTTATGTCCCGTAATAGGAATAACCAGATTCTTTGTTTTCGATGTTTTCTTTTTTTTTATTAGTTTGCTTACATTTATTTATAAATTTACAA
>JAHXMU010000222.1:49308-103472 GCA_019455685.1 Philornis downsi
GAAAACGGACCATGTATCTACCTGATGGGTTTCGTTCGAAAGTTTCCGAGAAAAATTGCTCGCACCATTTTTTTCTCAAGAGTGAGTTCGCGTAATTCAGAGACATTTTCTATTTCCCAAAACCTTTGAAGAAGTCGATTAACTTCTATTTTAGAAACCATTGATCGAGTTTTAAATTTAAAACTTGAACTGGAATCGCGCCAATGACTATCCAGTCAAACTCAGTATTTTGAGCCATAGGAAAACCTTTTAACTTGCGCAAGCCCTCAATAACGATTTCACTGTAGACTTCAGCGCCTAATATGAGATCGATTTTGGCAGGAATGACAAATTTTGGATCTGCAAGGGAAAGCCCAGACAGGTGAGACCATCTTGTGTTGGCATGTGTTTTGCTAGGTAAAATACCTGCTAGTCTTTTTAAGACGAAAACGGGTATACTGATTTCGAAATCATTGTAAGTAGATTTTACAGTAAGATGCATAAGTTGATTACATGAATCTACAGAAATTTCGACAACTCCGGAGATAACTGAGTTGAGAGTTTCAAATGGCAAGTTTAGCGTGGTTGCAACACGTTCTGCAATCAATGATCCTTCACTGCCCGTATCGATAAGTGCACGAAGCTGGACTAGGTCACCTCGTGAGTTTGTCACGTTAACAATAGCTGTCGACAGTAAGGTGTGATTTTCTATTTGACGAGTTAGGTAAGTTTGAGTAAGACTTGCAGCGGCAGGAGTAGCCGGAGCTTCCATTGGAGCGTTTAGGTCCATGTGCAGTAATGTGTGGTGCCGTTCCCCACAATGACAGTTGCGTTGACACTTACTGGAAGTGGATTGATTCGCGGAGGCGTGATAAGCTTTGATTGATTTCTGATTGGGTTTAGACTTGGAGCTGGAAGAAGTAAGGTGAGACTTGCTCTCTGCAATAGCCTCCAAGGTCCTAATACGCGTGTCGAGAAATTCTTCTAGTTCTGAAAATTGATCTAATGCAGTTGAATCTCCAACTTTTGTTTCCCAAAGCCTTATGGGATGAGGGGGAGCTTTTGGAGAATGAAGAATGTTAAAATTGGATCACAATGATCTAGATTAAGCTTAAAGTTGCTCAATGACTGCCGACATTCTCGTGATACGTTTAACAAGGATCGCATAGCATGCGCATCTTCCCTTTCTAATTTTAATTGACCGGAAAAGAGAAGCATTTGAGCCTTGAAGAGTTCGCGAGGGTTTTCAAAATGGTTGCATAACAATGTCCATGCAGCTGTGTAGTTATTTTCAGTAATAGACATGTGTTTAATCATATCGCATGGTTCACCCTTGAGGCAACCTTTCAAGTACCAAAACTTTTCTACCAGGGATAAGTCTGTATTTCCATGAACAAGAGACGTATAAATATCACGTATTTCCCGTCAAAATTGGGAACCTGAATTTTGCTTAAACGCAGTTGCCTGGAGCCAGAAGCGGTAGATTGAGTTAGATTATCTGATGGCACCTGTGGATGCTGAGGAGGGAATTTTTTTATCGCGCTCTTCTTCCACTAAACAAATTGAATCGAGATAGATCTCCTCAAATAAGTTCGCAAGATCCCCTTTAAAATACTCAGAATCTTTAGCGAGTCCCTGTAACGTTAGAAGACGATCAGTACTTCTGAATTCCGTGCATAGCAGCTGTATTTTTTCAACACGCTTGGAAAAATATGGCTGCGTTTTTCTACTCGCGGAATCCTTTTTAAAATTTTGCGTTAATTTCTGAAGAGATTCAATCAGTAAGCGCTGCCGTTGCGCTACCGACTCACAATCTAGTTCGTCCCCACTAGCACTCATTTCTTTTTTTTAACCTTTTTTAAGCAAATTAATAACACAGCATACGTATCTCAGGGTTGATTTGACTTACCCGTTTGTTGGGTCTTCAACGTAAATCTACGATAAATCCTAGTAATAAGCTTAAATTACGATGAGCGCCTTTGGCGGTCCCTTTACGCAGTGATACAATACAACGGCCTAATTACAGCGATTTATTGAGCACAATCTCGAAATATTGTTGCTTGTCGTTGACGATGGGATGATAGTCCAGATAATTGGATAGCCTCAATAAGCCAACGATAAAATTGCGTAACACCAAAGTGTACTGCAGGTGGCGATTGAGGTTATACTCGCCTTGTTGCAACTTCGGAATTACAATTACAGCAACAGGCAACGTGAGCGGCGACGTCAGCCCTTGATTGTCTAGCTAAATGAATAGCCTCAATAAGCTAACGATAAATTGTGTATACCAAAGTGTATTGCAGGTGGCGTTTGAGGTTATGTTCGTCTTGTTGCAACTTCGAAATTACAATTACAGCAGCAGGCAATGCGAGCAGCAACGTCAGCACCGTTTGTTAAAAACAGCGTATGTTGCTGTTTCTAGGTTCCAATATTCCTGAGAAATGTAATGACTTGTCCAGAGCTTGTTGGAACAAATTTCCCTTGAGGAATTGGCAACTGAATTGCAGCTTATGTGTGTGCAGCAGGCAGCGTGGTTATAATTGGAAGCTCTTTTTTCAGCTTCCCGGGTTTCGGCACCAATGTGTTATGTCCCGTAATAGGAATAACCAGATTCTTTGTTTTCGATGTATTATTTTTTTTTTATTAGTTTGCTTAGATTTATTTATAAATTTACAAGTTTAGATTTTAGTTAAGAAACGAGCTGCCTGCTCTAAAAAAAAAAGAAACCAAAACTCATTGTCAAAAACAAGAGTGGCAAATGTCAAAAACACTATTTCACAATAATGATTCTCTAGTGTTGGAAAGGGATTAACCATTTTGCATAAGTGATGTGCATTATAGCAGAACCGAGTTTAGTGACATTTTATTGTTGTTGATGAAGATCCAACAGGTATTGTCGACTCCATACAGGCAAACCAGATTGAATTCTTATTTCCGCGAGAACACCTGTTCTAAAGGGATTTTAGCATGGCTTTCACAGATTTTTTCTTTTATACTCTCTCTTAGCAGCATTCTTTCCCTATGAGTTCTTGAATAATATTTGTCAGAGTTCGAGTTATTAGATTCTTTGAAATTTTGTAATGAGCTATTTTCGCTACAAGAAGTATGAACACTGTTGGAATGTGCGTAACTAATATTTTCCAAACTTAGAATAGTTCATCTGTGCTCGTAAAGATATTTACTTTTTCAACGACAGCATTTTCAGGAATGTTTCTCAAACTAATTGCTTTTCCGGAGACTGTACCAGAGTGATCAGGGTTTTTCTCCATATTTTTTAATTTGTCCGATTTTTCTTCGACGGCGTGTTCACGATTCTGTCGCAAACCTTTTATTTTGTCAGATTTCTCATCGACAGTGTGTTCAGAATTCTTTCCCAATCTTTTTCTTTTGTCGGATTTCTTATCGACGGCGTGTTCAGGATTCTTTCCCAAACTTTTTATTTTGTCGGATTTCTCATTGACGGCGTGTTCAGGATACTTTCCCAAACTTTTTATTTTATCGGATTTCTCTTAAACTTTTTAAATAATTGGCATATATTTTTACTTGTACCCCTGAGTATTGAAGGAATCCATTATTAACGTCAAGTGACGCTTGAATTTTTTCAGAAAATTATAGCCTATTAAGATATCTTATTCTAGATTTTTAATTTCATAAAACAGTCGCTTTTGTTCAAATAGGTGGACAATATGGTAGTGTGTTATAATAGTATGGCCATTTACTATTTTTACTCTTTTCTTAATTGTCAGTTCTTTTCTATTTTTGTAGATACCGTGCCTAATGTAACTGACTGTTCCACCTGTATCTATGTCTATCTACGGCATGTGCCCTTATCAATACGGCTTCACAAGGGGTTGTAGTGTTGAGGATGCCTAAATCCACGTTCGGAGGTGCGTGAGCGAATCCACTGAGAACTATGTTCTTGGTGTATTCGTGGAATTCAAGAACAGCTGGATTAGTTGGGGCAAATAGTGCGGTGGAACTTGATGTTGTTCGTGGCTGCCCGCAGGATTCCATCTGCGGTCCATTTATATGGTAACTAATGATGGACCCGTTATTACGGCAGCTAAGTGACCAGTGCAAAGTTTGCGCATATGCTGATGACCTACTCATTATGGTTAAGGGTCCCTCTCGTTCTCTGGTGGAACAGAGGGTTCTGGCCATGATGCCGATAGTTAGGCAATGGTCGGAACATGTCGGCGTAGATGTTGCTGTCGATAAGACCAACATGATGCTCTTGTGGGGTAGGTTATCTCGCAAGCCTCTTGTTCGTTTGCCTGAGGTGAAGTACTTGGGTGTTGCCATGGGAGAGCGAATGAACTATTTTCCTCATTTGGATAGGCTGAGAGGGAAGCTGGTTAGCGCTGTCGGCCAGCTTAGACGAGTGCTGAGGGGTGACTGGGGGCTTAACAGACGAGCTGTTCGTATCGTCTGTCAGGGGCTGTTTGTTGCTATGGCAACTTACGCTGCCCCTGTGTGGTACGAATCGGTGAAGCCTGCAATCGGGTACCGTAAGATCCTCTCTTGTCAGAGAGTGGTGTTACTGGCTTGCATGCCAGTGTGTCGTACGGTTTCGACAGAGGCCCTTCAAGTACTGATGGGTGCTACCCTATGCACTTACGGGAACGGACTGGCCCATTGACGGGGTTGAGAGCCTGAGTAGGACTGAGTATAGGGGGCTCTTGGACGAATGTGTCTTGTGGAGATGGCAAACACGTTTTGAAGAGAATCAGAACGGACGTGCAACATTTAGGTTTTTTTTTCTAGATGTTAGGTTCGTTGGAAGAAACCCTGACTTTGGTTTTAATTTCTGCTTTGGTTTCTTGCTGACGGGACATGGGTTACTCAATGCCTTCATGCGTAAGAGAGCCCTGCCCGATCACGAGTCGTGCAATTGTGGTGCACCAGTCGAAGACTGACGGCACGTTTTGTGCGAATGTCCCTTATATGCAGATATGAGGGACCTCCAGGGATTAGCGATAACAAGGTCTGGGGATGACTGGATAGTTAGCAATATGCTCTCTACACAGGGTAGTTTGACTAGAGCAACGGTGTTTGCTTCCAGAGCGTTTGCTCGGCGGAGGGCTAATGTGACGTGATTGTGGGAAGTGGGTCTGCTGACATTTTCACAGCAGTCTGACCTGGAGGTTAAGAGGCTGTGGGGCTGTTCGGATCATGGTGATCCCACAATCTCATTCAGCTTGATTGTTGGCAGCTGTGTGCTATTTTGCGGGGGCACCAGTCGCTGGGCCGCAAGGGCTTGAAACTGGAAGTAGATTTTCTACAGAGTTAGATTATCTACGAAGTTTGACCAGAGGCTTTGTCTGGTACCGGGGGTGATAGGGATTCACACGGGCAGGTCTCGGGTTCGTGCCCTGTCATCTGTATCTTTTTGATCTCTCGGGGGGTACGGACAGGCATGGGGTTTTCACTATGTCTATATTTCATGGTTGCCGTTCACCGTCGCCGAACGGAAGGGATTTGGAGTTTTCCCCCCTCCCACCGGTGAGGATACTGCATACTTGCAATGTAGTATCGACCGTTCCATCTGCCTGGGGTCTCCGTGCCTGCAGGCATGTAGAAATGTCCAGTCTGTACTCTTTTGCCACAGGGCGACCAATCCCGTGAAGTATGGTGTATAAATCACGACTTGGTAGTAGCTTTGCTATGTGCTTTGCTATGCAGTTCCAACCGGTGAGTTTGGCCGGTAGCGTGGGGATCATGAGGCCCCGGGACTGAGTTCCCACCCGATCATTTGGTGTTGGACCCCTAGTGGGAGCATCACGCGGGTTGTGATTGATACCAAAATCGCTGGTAGAGACTTTGTGCTCGAATGTGAAGTTGCATTGCAACCGGGTGCTACAGACCCATAGAGTAGCAGAGGTGGTAAGATAGGCCTCACCTCCGCCAATGGGGATTATGTTCCATACTAGCATAATCAATTTGGTATCTCCTGGCTGCGAAGAAAGGGCTGACAATATGTGTTAATAGCACAATTGTCAGCCCCTTTTCCTAGACAGCCCAAGTTTTACTTTACTTGGCTATTCATATTGCTGGCTGATGGATGAGAATGTTTAAAAGGATACTTATGTTGCATTTTTTGATTATTTTACCTTTTGTAATTATTGCTAGGGTTTTTTCAGGGATAAAATTGTTCGGTCCATATTGTTGAGGTTTGAATTTAAATGATGATGGATCGACATCCATCGGTTCTTCTTTATTTTGATTTCGTTGTTCCTTTTTTGTGTATCTTAGATTATTATTGTTTTTTCAGTTTCAAAATAATATATCGGATAAAGGAGCTTAAAGCGTTGCTATAAACACTCCAAGAGCTGACTGCCTATTTTTATTATTAAGATCTTTCGTTACCTCCGTTTCACTGCCATGTGTCATGATGATTTTGGTGATAATTTTATTTATTAATAATGTCCATTTCTTACTGACAAGGTTATAATAATCTAGAATAGTCATAGATCCTTGTCGAATGGTACACATTTCCTATAAAGTAAATTGGCCTTTTACCGGCAAATACAAAGTCTAACCGACTGATAGTGGCTTCGTAGTTCAAAACCGTACCGTGATTAGTTAATATGTCATTAGTATGAAACACAATTTTATTTCGTAGGATTGTAAGAGCAGTGAAATATTATCGACTGTGTATGGTATACAAACTCATACAATTTGTCGAAGCATCTCTCCAACTCACATATGAATTTGAGTTACCACTACATTCTGGTAAGGACTTTATGTTGTCCAAACTTTCGTTGCATCTAATGTTGTCGTTATGGTTTGGATAACGTGTTCAGTCAGTACAGTCAACCTACTCTGCAAATTCTGAATCTCAACTCTCACTGAGGTTAAATTTTGTGCTATTATTCTGTTATGTGCGTTAGTAGTCATTTTTGAAAATTTTACAATGAGTTCTTCCAGTTTATATTTACTTTGTACTTATATTAAAAAGTCTTGACGACTTCCTTCTTTCGTTTTCTTCACTTTCTTTCTATTGAAACTGACTTCCGTTTCCTTTCACTTTTATCAGATTGCACACTTATTACATGATAGTTTGTTTCCCCGTTTCTTTCTGTTTTCAAAGCATAACCTTGATGTATAAAATAAGGTTGACACAAGACTTTGTTTATAATACACAATGTAAAATATCTCATGTCACGGTTAGGCATTACATAAAACGAGATTAGTTTTTGACAACTGATAATTTTTGTATTTGTCCTGACTCCCACTGCACTGTGATAAACCAAGGATCAGTATTATTTTTTTTTAAATGATCGGGTTTTTTTACTAGCGAAATCCTATTTTTTTCATTAAGGATTTGTTTTTTTACGCGTGCCTCGCGTTGGGCGCCGTTCTTGGTTGAGCAATGAAATCAGCGGACAATGGTTGATGGTCCAATGATGAAATCATTAGTGAGCAACTGGTGCAATAATGTAAACAAAACATTCGTTGTGGATAGAAGCTGCAATTTTAATAATCTTTATTGCGGTTACGTTTGAATTTATTTTGTTTACAATAGAATAAGGTTGCTCATTATTGCGAGAGTGCGTAACTTGCGCAGGCTCGTGGGTTTCTAAATTACAACTCTCACTATCATGCAGTCATACGCTACATGTTTCGTATAAATAATTTTTGGCCAGCCTTTCTTTTTCGTATAACTGGCAGTGCGGCGTAACCCTGCAGTATGCATATTTTTTTTTTTTGTAATTGGCGGAACAGCTGGACTTATGCCGCAAATTCTATAAGCATGGACCAGCACCACAAATGTGAAAAGCGGTTTAATATAGGTTATGTACTTTTGCTCTGAAACAAGCGCTTAAATGAATCGGAGAGACGCCGAAACGGAATGTATTGACGCAAGTAATCATATTTGTATTAGTTAGTAATAGTTTTTCATTTAAATATTAGCGATGTTTGACGCTTGTGTGTGGCGCAATAATAGCGCAATATAAATAGTGAGTCAGGATTTGCCATAGACCTCTTAGTCCATTTTTACCGCAGGCTAATTTACGAGTTGCCGGGCCAACTCATCGCAGTTCACTAGATCATGCTCTATTTAGATGAGATTATATGTGTATATTGCGAACAAAAGAAGTTTACGAAAAACATCATTACAACTGTACAATTTGATGATTTCCCACTTTACGCTTTCAATTTTAGTTGGGGTTGTTTACGTTAATACTGCGCGTTAAGTGTTTTCATTTATATAGTTTCTATTTAATGACATATGAAATAATTGTGTCTGTCGCGGTTAGTGCATGCTCAAGATGGTAGCTAGGTCGATATCTATATATCTGTATATCGATAGCAGTCCAAGATGTACTATTAAAAGCTATACCTCTAATCCGAGGTGAATTTCCGCAAGTCTGCCTATGTAACAGGAGGTGACATCGCCTCAAACAGGTTAAAAAACTATGCATAAGTCACGATTATGCCATCAACAGGGGGTGACATCACTTCTCACAAGTAAAACGACGGCGCAAAATCCAATAATCATTTAACTAAAGGGTGTCTCAACAAGAACGCAAGATTTAAACTTTAAATAAAACACAGTTATTAAAAAAAATCGTGAAATTTTATTATATCGTAAAGTAGACAGAATGAGGTTATGTATGGAACAACACATCGGGTATATGGCCGCCGTGGCTTTGCTGACACACACGCGATCTTTTAATGAAATTTTCAATGACCGTTTTGCATAAATGCTGCGGTATTTCATTAATGCAGCGTCCAATTTCCTCTTTTAAGACTTGAGTCGTCGTCGGCTTATTCGCGTAAACCATCGACTTCAAAAACCCCCAAAAACAGCCTAATCGTGTTAAATCGCACGATCTACGCGGCCAATTCTGGTCTCCAAAACGCGAAATAACACGACCGGGAAATGACGGATGCATCAATTGAATTGTTTCTCTGGCTGTATGACATGTGGCGCCGTCTTGTTGAAACCACATGCCCTCCACATTCAGTTCTTCAATTCTAGGCACGAAAAAACTGGTTATCATTTCACGACACCGAACACCATTGACTGTTTGCGCTTGTTGACATGCCTCATTTTCATAAAAAAGGTCCAATGATTCCTCCAGCCCAAAATCCACACCACACAGTGACACGTTGAGGATGCATTTGCTTCTTGTGAATCACTCGAGGATTTTCCTCACCGCAAATGCGACAGTTCTGCTTATTGACGAAGCCATCAAGATGGAAATGGGCCTCGTTACTGAAGATGATTTTATCGGCAAAATCAGCATTTTCATGTTGTCTCTCCAATACCCAATTAACGAACACCCTTCGCTGTCCATGGTCAGCTGGCTTCAGTTCCTGAGTCAATTGAACTTTGTATGCATGAAGATGCAAATCTTTCGTCAAAATTCGCTGCATAGTGGATTTGGAGACACCAATTTGCTGAGCTCGGTGTCGAATTGAGGTGGATGGAGTTTGAACGACATCATCGAAATTCATTTCAACGAAAATGTGTTCAATAATGGGTCCCTTATCATATTGTGTTTCGGCATTGCTAAGGCGATCTGACCTTTAAGGTAGTGTAGGCATGCCAATGATTAAACCCTTTCCGCGAGAAATGAATCCTGGTTTTTCCAAGTACTAGACCGATTTCTTCAATACGTTCTGCTCAAATAAATGTAGAGCCGTGCTTAGCAAACACAGAATATAAATGAATAAATGGAATGACAATTTGAGGTATAAATGACCTTTGCCGAATAGCCATTTATTTCCGCTCTTCAATCGCCCGCTGTATTCCTGCTCAAGAATCGAAAGGATCGCCAATGGGTTGTTAGCCACAATATGTGTTGACTTGTAAACGGTAATTTGCTCACTATATTTTGTGCTTCTCGTCACTCAACGACTACACGTATAATGCCATGAAAAGATAAACAAATATGGGTCATAGCAAGAAATTGAAATGCTTACGACCGTTATGGGGCGGATAAACCCATTTAGTGTTTTTTTTTGTTTTTTTTTTTTACTTTTGGTGCTGTCGATTTGTTGTGGGGAAAAAGTTGGTAGTAACGCTGGCTCGGAAAAAAACTGGCGGTCTGACCAAATGCCAAATAGTTACTTCGTTTTTATCTTTCATTTGAAGGCGTAACTTTTACTCGAAACAATAAAGGGCAAACTTGGACGTAATCCGTTTTATGAACGAAATACAGGGTGTCCATCGGGAAGGTATACTACTTTGTTTGTTTATAATTTTTGATTAAATGAAAGAGAATGGATTTTATATTGATAAATGTTTTATTTAATGTCGGAATATAATATCAAATAAATGTCCGCCTCTGTTAGCCTCACAAATGCAACCCCTTTTGAGCACATTTTTCATTACATTCTCACACATTTCACGCGGAATTTCATTAATTTCATCATGAATATTTTGTTTGAGTTGCTCAAGCGTTTCTGGTTTGTTTGCATAAACCTTGCTTTTCAGATATCCCCACAAAAAGAAGTTCGGTGTAGTCAATTCAGGAGACCGTGGAGGCCAATCAACATCACCATTTCTTGAAATAAACTTGTTGTGAAAAGAGGCCTCGCAGTAATTCCACTGTAGTCCTGGCTGTATGCGATGTGGCACCGTCTTGCTGATACCACATGTTAATCAAGCCCAAAACATGCAGTTGTAGCGTTAATAAGTTTTCAATCATATTACGACATCGCTCCCCATTAACAGTTGCCGTTACGCCGTTTTCAGTTTCAAAGAAGTAAAGTCCAGTGATTCCTCCTGACCAAATTGCACACCAGACTGTCACTTTTAATGAAAGCAAAGGTGACTGATGAATAATTTGAGGATTTTCCATTTTCAAGAACCGACTGTTCTGTTTATTCACATATTCATTGAAATGAAAATGTGCCTCGTCACTCATTGTGATTTTTCCGTGAAAATCAGGGTTGTCATGGGCGAGCTGTAACATCCTACTGGCATGTGTACGGCGGCGTAAATGGTCTTGTGGAAGAAGATCTTGTGCCAACTGAATTTTAAATGGAAACAAATGCAAATCCTTGTGCAAAATTGTGGCATACAAGGTAGTATGCCTTCCCGACGGACACCCTGTATTACATTATTTAATAAAAATGGATTTTATTACCAGTTGTAGCTATTCATTAGAATTTTACCCTATTATTTGAGTGGTAAAGTAGAAAAATGTCGAACAGATCCTAACGAAAAAAGTGTGGTTACCAGCTCATTGGAGAACCTAAACGTTTTGGATTAACACCCCGCTAACAGAGATGCGGGGAATAGTCCAAAGCAGTTCCTAGTCTCCGTGGGACAAGTTTGAAATCGCGAGTAAATTTATGAAATGCTATCGGAAAGTGTCTGAAATGGGGCTAAGAACTAATCGGGCGAAAGGTTGATCGCTGTCTCATTCAAAGACATACGTGCCCTTTCGTGATCTTGCGTACTCCACTTGTAAAAGTGAACGTATCGAGCTAACGCATAAAACCAAGTTTCGTTTCGGTGAACTGTAAAACGATGGCAGTTATCTTAAGCTAAAGAAAAACCATAATATGCTCGCCAGTAATCTTTCTTTCAAGATTACATGTGTTTGCAATTGTGAGAAGTATTACCCGCAACGGAAATTACGTGAAAATTTGTGTAATTACGTGGAGAAACTTCACCAGCAATCGAACGAACCTACTGGCAGAAGGCAGAATAATAAGCATATGCTAGGAATACAACAACGTAGGGGATTTTACTAAATATCAAATTGCATACATAATGAACTGCATTGAAGCTAGTGGTTGTTTATTCAACAGCTGCTTCTACATGTGGGCGAAGTAACATTTTTGAAATAGAATTGGCAGAAGTGACTTTCCAAAATGCAGCTGGATTGTGGGGCCTCTAAAAGGGGAAAACGGTATGGATGCAACGAAATTGTAGGCGATAATCTAAGAGAATCTTTTTAATATAGGACACATTTTTATCTAGGTATCAGTGGACGAAAGTTTTCTGAGACCATCTATATTCTTCCTTACTAAGTCAAGTTGCTCCATGCCACCATACATTTGCGGCTAACAAATTTAAGGGTAATCCATGTATATGGTATTCTACTTAATTACGATTACGATCGTTGTATAAGTCCAAAAATAGATTTAAAGAATTTGAATGTCAGTTTTCTCTGGGAATGCCTTCAACAAATTGGTAACCAATGGCGCACTGTAAAGTTCGAGGTGAGGTAGTAATATTGATTTAATCTTTATCTTACATGATGTGAGGTTACAGTAAACTTTTCCATCTCACGAAATTCCTATTTCATTGCATCCATTTTTCACTAAGGCTTCGCATCTACTAAAGTCATTCAAAATGACTCTTAACATAGTGGTATGTACATCTGGGCTTATGATGGATGTTTTCCTATCAGTGGTGGATATTACACTATTTGCACTATTGACAAATATTCCTGTATCATCTTGTAAATAGCTGTGTTGCATAAATAAAATAATTTGAGGTGCTTTCTCCGTACAAGAACAAATATGAAAGACAAATCCGAGTCAGCAGGGTCAACCATCGCACCTGTTGTATACCCAATTCCCAATTCTCAACAAAGCGATTCCTAGCAATACCGTACGATTCTGTTAGATATGGAAGACTTGCATATTTGAAGCCGAGACTACGACCTATTGAAAAATTTTACATTTGCCAGAAAAATTATTCGTGCATCTTAAGGCCAAAATTTACAACTCAAAACTTTCATTTGTTATTAAATCAAACTGGTCAATATTTTTTTCGATCTACTTTTGACTTTATGAACTTTATAGTATAAAGGTTATGTTTAAAATGAGAAATATGATTAACGAAAATGAAAAGGAAACCAAAATACAAAAAATGTGTCCACGTGAAGTTTGGCACATAATACTACTGAGAATTATGATACATGGCTTGCCAATTTACAAAAGAAGTCGCTAGAAAAAGTGCAGAGTGGCGGACCAATTGCACTACAATAAGAAATACATTTTTAAATAACTTTTTTTTTTTAATTAATGTATTTTTTGTGCGACACCTGATCAGGAAATTATTCATTGCCGGATCTGCCCATTTATTGTTGTAATGGATTGCTTCAATTCAATCAAATTCCTTAGTTTCGTTTCTAGATCTCTCGCTTGGCATAGCCCCAAAAGAAAAGTCTTATATGCAATTATGTGTTTGGAAGTATGGTCAGTTAAAGCCTAATTACATGTATATAAATATGATAGAGTATTGAAGTAATCATTGTACGGTACGGCTCTTAAGTGCAGGGCTGGGAAGCCATTACTATATCTTACAAGTATACCACAAAGGTAATACATTACGCCACATCCACTGAAGATATCAAAGCTGAATTAATGCTTCTGGGATTTAACGTGCGATGTGTCCATAAAGTTGAAAGGAGAGTGACACTGCCAATTACCGAGGCTTGAATGTTAACCAAGGGCTTGTTAAGAATATCAGCCGCCACACTCACAACAGATAATATTAACTCATATGGAAATATGGGCATATTCAGAAATACGCTAAACAAATAAATGAAGTTGACCAAATATGGGGTCGATCTTAATAAAAAAAAGATGTGGCAATGGGCTTATAATCATACCCAAGAAAAAGAATTATTCCTGAAAATGAATTTTATAGACGTCCTTCTTTCTCGAAAACACACTTTACTTTCAGAAATGTATTTTAAAATTAAGGACTATTATCTGCAATTGTAATAAAATCAAATATTAAATACGAGGTGTTGCCGAGTTTCATCTATTCTTATATTCAAGCTGCTGAAATCAAGATAATGACCACGTGCGATGATCTATTTCCTATTTCTATTTCCTGATTCTATTTCCAGAACAGCATGTATGAGAAATTCTTTGAGCAATGTTGTGTTTGAGGGAATGTTTTTTAATATAATGAAACCGATTCTTGAAAGCAGGAATATTATTCCTGAGCACCATTTTGGTTTCCGAAGAGGTCATGGAACACCGTCATTGGTTAATTAACGTTATACATAACTCATTGCAGAATAAAAAATACAGTTCGACTGTGTGTTCCTCGATGTGAGTCTGCCACCTGATAGATTTTGGTATCCTGGCTTACTTTACAAACAGAAGAAATTAGTTCTCGCTGAAAATGGATACCAATAGATATTTAACGAATCTTTCATTATGTGCCACATAAGAGCTGGAGTTACAAAAGGAAGCGCTCTGGGATCAACGCGATATTCAATATTTACCCTATCCACCAAAGAGAAAAATTATTTGTAACTACAGCAACATTGCTTTATGGAAGAAGTCGGATCCTTGCACTTACTATCTGGAAGTATAATTACTGTGTTAATTGTCATGAGTTGGTTCATAATATTAAGTTCAAAAAAAACAAAAAACGACTGCGATGACCTGAGAAATTGATTTGTTTCGGACAAAAAGCGCATAGACTACTTGTAAAATTCCGCTCCGTTTTTGTCGCGAGGACAAAATTTAAATTCTTTTGGGTATGAGAAGATACAAATCCGTCCGTGATGACAAATCAATATTGATCTGTATACTTTATTCATATAGATCAAGAGTATAGTAGGACAGACGTAAAGTTCACATAAAAACAGTTGTCGGATTCCATTCAACGGTATACTAATCTGTAACATCTTAAGGCCCAAAAGTTTACTTTCGCTTATTGGGGAGACTCAAAAACTACTGCGGCGGGGAAATGCAAAATTGTCATTGGTAATTGGATTAGATTTGTAACACAATTTTTCGATATCGTTTAAGTTTGTACCATCTTAAATAATCATAACGGAAAATATCGTTATCGTAAGATGGCAAAGCCAAATTGCCAATTAAATTGTTGTTTCTATCGTAACCAACATTACATCGCGGTACTGCATTTGGATCTCGTAATCGTTAGAATCGACTTTCTCATCAATATCAAAAAACTGTGACAGTCTTCACATTTGGTACAATCATTATCTCAAATAGGAATTTCTTACGATAAACCTATAACAGACATCGGTAGGATCGGATTTCTCATCAATATCCAAAAACTGTGACAGCGTTCGTATTTCGTACAATCATTATTTCAAATACGAAGCAATTTCTTACGACATTTTTTGATCTACTGACAGAAGACGATGTTAAATACCATAAGGATCTCGACGGATCGAAATATTTATATTATGATTTTTCCCGGTATAAAAATTGAGGATGCAGAAAAAAGTAATAAATGTCTGCGACACAAAAATAATAAGATGTTATAGATTTCTGTAGTACACATAATTTTATCAGAAATAATGTAGCACTGAATATAGTTCCTGCCTCAGAGAAGAATTTTTATTGTGCATAATGCTTACCCATTGGCCAATAAGATCGTGCGATTTGACGCCGTTAAGGAGAACTAAGTTTTGGGAAATCGTAGATTATAAATTTTGTTATTTAACGTATTTGTTTTCTTTTATATTCTTTTGGAGTATTGTTCCTATTTTCTTCCTCAACCACGAAATGACGATTGTAGACTCTGTCCAGAAACTTCATGCAAATATATATGAATTTCCTGTTTTTGCCCATAAAAACCCTTATATCAAAACTGCGTCAGGCTGCTCATATATAGTTTACATATAAATACATATTATACTTATCCTTATAGCCTACGGTTAAGGCCAATATATTCTTCCACAAATCAGCACGTCGTATGCCTTTTTTAGACGCCTCTGAAAATGTGAAAATGCGTGAAGTTCAGCCTAAGACTAATGCCAACCACATGGGCATCGGCAACCCAATAGTTATTATCCACCCAAATTCTCTGCATAATGATTTTGCCATTTACAATTATTGGTGTTAACAACTAAAGTGGATCAAATAATTACTATGATATTCCTGTCATAATTACTATGATATTCCTTCTCACAAAAAAAAAAAACAAATCTGAAAGCGGGTTGCAGCGAGTACCCAAACGTTTGGAACTACGAAATCCTTCAAGAAATACTCTTCCTGAGCTGAACTCTTAACGAAGTCAAAACCGCTCCTAACTGACCTCAGGTGATCACTGCCAAAACATCGTCCGCATACATACATACATCTTCAAATAAGACATGCTGCAAAATCACGAATAGCTATATATGGGGCATAGTTAACCCTAAAATGTAAGTAATTAAAAGTCATGGATTGTCTTTTTAAGTGGATTGCTGTAAAGGATGTTGGTAATGCCACAATTAAAGATGTATTTATCGGGTGGTTCGAAAAATTCGTTTGGTTTTAAAAGAAATTTATTTAAACATTTATACACAAGAAAACAATTATTTTAATCTAAAGGTAAGGGAACGTAAAACTTCCAACCCAAACTCTGACAGTTTCTGACGGATCCGCAAGGTAGTGTGAGGCCTCGGTGAGGCAGTGTGAGATACCCAAACATCGAGGGTGCTCACAAATCCGGCCTCTTTTATGACCCCGTGGACGATTGAGACTGATTTTTTGATTATTTTAGCTATTTACATAACTATTGCACGGGGATTAACAATAATTGAATCTCTCACTCTGCGAGCGTCCGTTGCGGAGAAGTCGCCCGTAAAGAATCTTTTTAAAACATTTCTGGCAAGTTCTACCATTGGGTCCGTTTTCCTTATAAACAGACTTTATTTTTCGGCTGGCTTTTTTCCTTTTCGGAAATTATACAGCATAATATGCCTAAAATGCTCTTTTTCGCCCATGTTTTCCTCTTTTTAAAACTTTTTAAAATGCTATAACCACTCACGACCAAAACGAGAACACAAGTAAACAATTTAGAGAAGAGGTGGGAGGAAATTATGATAGTGTTTGCAGGAACACTACGTCATGAGATGTGACGTCTGGTGAACTAATGAATTAAGCGAACGAACTTTCCGAACAACCCAGTAAATAGCCTCAGCGTAAAACTAAAGCCAATCAAATTCTGCAGCAATATCATTACCAATCGCAGGTCTAAAGAAGCATTAAAAATCACACATAATATAATAGTTTGTTTGTTTAGCATTTAACATTGGAGCAGAAATTTTTTTCATCTGGCCCATGACCAAATAGTCTTGCATGACCTCGTCGTAAAGGATTTTCATATTTTTCTTCTCTCTTTATTTTTTCGTAAAGGATGTCTGGTTACAGAGACAGCGATGCGCAGTAGGGGTAAGTGAAGAAGAAACGTTGAGGAGTGGCGTACCTTAACGGTTTGACAGATTTGGATGAAGTGTTGGGGAACTTAAATTCGCACATTCTTGGCTCAAAGTTCGTTAACTTGGGTTTAACAAAATTGTCACTGTACTGGCAAAACCACGTTTCTGATCGGATCGATTCTAACCCAAAATGTTTTTAAATGCACAAGTTCTTTTTCAATTGTTTAAATGCAAATTTATAACTGCACTTGTTCAAAATAAATATGTAGGTGAAGATAAATTCAGAACTTAACTAACGAGGACAAAAATTATATCATATAAAGTAATTCTATTATGTACTTGGCAGAATTCTGTTAACGTTCGAAAATGGGTGATTATATATTAAAACACGGTATTTTTACATAAACCGATGTTTTTATTGCGCAATAAAATTAATATATTTGAAGCACTAATGTGAAACACATAACAGGATCAGAGGTATTTGCCTACAAAAACCGGGATTTCTACATAGGTTCTTATAAATTTGAAAATGTTGCATCTATAGTTGGCTTAGGTGTAGCACTAGACCAGCGACTAAGACTCCATTTGCATATTGATTCCGTTGTTAGTAGAGCAATTTCTTTAGTAGGCTTTGTTAAAAGATAGTCCAGCGAATTGGATGACCCTTATGACACTAAACGCCTTTTCACAAGCCTCGTTCGCCCATACTTAGAATATGGGTGTGTCATTTGGAGTCCCTCATATAGCTGTTATATTGATCGTATTGAATCTGTTACAGCTTCTTCTCTTTGCTCTTCGAGGTCTCTCCTGGAACTATGAAAACTTGCCGCCCTATGGAAATCGATTAAATCTCATTTCTCTGCCCACTCTTGAAAAAAGAAGAGCTGTGTTTATTGTTAAGCTAATTTATGGACAAATAGATTCGCCTTTCCTACTGAGCAAAATTAATTTCGTCCGAAATTTTCTGCCGTTAGTACTCAGTACTACAAGAAGTAATTATGAAATTCATAGTCCATTCCGTTGTCGGTGCTCAATATATAACAAAATTTATTTTTATATATTGTGTAACGATTCAATCCAAATTATAAAGCGAAAAATATCTCACAGATAATAATTTGCATTTATTACTGGTTGTCAACGTATGTCACCTGCTAATTGCTGATATTCTATTTGGAATAGCCACACTACCACCTCTGAATTTGTTCCAAATTCTTCGTTCGATGTTGTAGCATATTACTGCATGATAGTGACTGTTGTAATTTAGAAACCTAAGAGCCTGTACACGCATTACTTCGAAGCTTTTTAGTTGCTATTGCCACAGATCCACTTCATAAATATAAAGTGATAAAGTGAACGATGTTAACCAATAGAAAGCAGGAAGATTTACAGAATAGATATACAGCAACAGAAAAGATTGAATTAAGAAAAGTTATAACATAAAGATACGAAAGGTCTTGAAAAAAAAATAGCGAAAGGCAAAAGAGATTTCTCAAGAAGAGAGGAAGTAAGGAAGGATCTATACAAGAGAGTTGAGCAACGAGGTGTAAATGTGTTCAACTAGCCCACCCAACTATTATTACAATTTTTTTTGAAAATCCAGTGATACTCAAATTGTAATATCCATACAATTTGCCAAGCTAATATAACCAAGAGTTCACGAAACCAAACAGAATGCTTTCGGCTTTAAACACTATTCATGTTAGATTTATTAGAATAAATTTCAATTTTCATTAAGCCTATAAACTAAAGATAAATCTAACCTAAGATTGTGAAACTTCATGCCATATCTTATACACTGATTCCATTATTTTTTTCCTTTCATTGTCAGTTTAATAGCAAAAAAACTATCTAACTAGGGTTGAGCTCAACAACAAAAAAAAGAAAGAGAAATAGAAATATAGTAATAAACATTCAATTAAAATAAATCTAGTGTTAAATTGATAAGAATTTCTAATTATTCGCTGCCAATAACCCCGATTCTGATATATGTAAGATAAGTTATGACACATATTTGTTTCTTCTTCTTTTAATTTAATGATATCGCCATAATTTACTTTAAAAACATTTTTAAATGAATTTATGGTCCGTACCATGATAAGTTATTTAATGATGGACAGACAAAAGTTATGGTAGACACTTGGTCACCTCAAGATTGCGAAAGTATGTAAACACAACTTTAAAGAGTTACAGTATGCTCTCGAGTAGAACATATGACAACAGCAATATCAAGGGAAACATATCAATATAAATCACTTACTTACTCTGATAATGTCGTCGAAAGTACTTTTGGAGAGCGTTACACTGAAGAGTGATAAGAGATGTATTCATTTTTGGGGATGATGACTCTCTTAGAAAAAGATCATTGTTGGTTTACCAATGATATTGCACTAAATAATATGTTATTAAAAGTTTTATCACAGTTTACTTAACATTAATGTTCGACCAAAACGTTACCACAAATTAACATCGTGAATTTCTTGTATGGGCTGCCAAATCTATAGAAATGAGGGACAAATATGCATTTCTATAAGAGATAAATGGAAATTTAATGCAATAAATAAATACTACCTTGAGAAAGCTAGGAAGCTCCTATATTGCAGTATATGGCGCGTTTCTCCCTTTTAAAGGCTATGACGGAAACCGCCAGGTTTCGTATGAAATGGTTGGAATCGATGGATCAGGAAAATTGCGTCCTCTTCCAATAATTACCAAACTATCGAAATGCAAATGCATTGAAATACGAAACACTAGAAACACTTGCAAATAATCACTCACTTGATGATGAATATCGACATGTATTCAGAAGTTAATAATAAACACAGTAAATTATGTTTATCACTGGTTCCTAGGACTTCCAAAACGTGACAGCTTTGCACTTTTGACTCAAAAAAAAATTTTTTTTTTTAACTTTACAGAAGTGAACTTTTGTTATACAAATGAAACGGCAAAATGGCCGAGCTAATCGATATTGCAAAACATGAAACCTCGTAGACGCTGTAGAGTAATATTTCTTTCCCAGATTTTAATTAACACCAAAAAGCAAATGAATAAGATAAAACGTCAATTCTTTGATAAATAAACAATCAAGAATGAACAATATCCGCATACAGGGGGCGTAACTAAAATAAAATGAGCCCGTTACTTTTCAAATAAAAACTTAACAAACTTTAATTTTTTCAACAAAGCAAGCCTTTACAATGTCTCCTGCCGCATTTTCCTTCAAGTAAGTTGATGGTAAAATCTTACGGCATCATCATTTTTCATAATCATTTTATGTTTCTGCCGTTTTATACTGCAATATAGGAGCTTCCTAGCTTTCTCAAGGTAGTATTTGTTTTATTGCATTAAATTTCCATTTTATCTCTTATAGAAATGCATACTCGTCCCTCATTTTTATAGATTTGGCAGCCCATACAAGAAATTCACGATGTTAATTTGTGGTAACGTTTTGGTCGAACATTAATGTTAAGTAAACTGTGATAAAACTTTTAATAACATCTTATTTAGTGCAATATCATTGGTAAACCAACAATGATCTTTTTCTAAGAGAGTCATCATCCCCAAAAATGAATACATCTCTTATCACTCTTCAGTGTAACGCTCTCCAAAAGTACTTTCGTCGGGGGATCTACGACATTATCAGAGTAAGTGAGTGATTTATATTGATATGTTTCCCTTGATATTGCTGTTGTCATATGTTCTACTCGAGAGCATACTGTAACTCTTTTAAAGTTGTGTTTGCATACTTTCGCAATCTTGAGGTGACCAAGTGTCTACGATAACTTTTGTCTGTCCATCATTAAATAACTTATCATGGTACGGACCATAAATTCATTTAAAAAGGTTTTTAAAGTAAATTATGGCGATATAATCGAATTAAAAGAAGAAGAAACAAATATGTGTCATAACTTATCTTACATATATCAGAATCGGGGTTATTGGCAGCGAATAATTAGAAAAATTTTCTTATCAATTTATTTTTTTTCTATGTAACATTAGATTTATTTTAATTAAATGTTTATTACTATATTTCTATTTTTTTTTTTTTTTTTTTTTTTTTTTGTTGAGCTCAACCCTAGTTAGATAGTTTTTTTGCTATTAAACTGACAATGAAAGGAAAAAAATAATGGAATCAGTGTATAAGATATGGCATGAAGTTTCACAATCTTAGGTTAGATTTATCTTTAGTTTATAGGCTTAATGAAAATTGAAATTTATTCTAATAAATCTAACATGAATAGTGTTTAAAGCCGAAAGCATTCTGTTTGGTTTCGTGAACTCTTGGTTATATTAGCTTGGCAAATTGTATGGATATTACAATTTGAGTATCACTGGATTTTCAAAAAAATTGTAATAATAGTTGGGTGGGCTAGTTGAACACATTTACACCTCGTTGCTCAACTCTCTTGTATAGATCCTTCCTTACTTCCTCTCTTCTTGAGAAATCTCTTTTGCCTTTCGCTATTTTTTTTCAAGACCTTTCGTATCTTTATGTTATAACTTTTCTTAATTCAATCTTTTCTGTTGCTGTATATCTATTCTGTAAATCTTCCTGCTTTCTATTGGTTAACATCGTTAGAACAGCTGCACGCAAAACTTTATATTTATGAAGTGGATCTGTGGCAATAGCAACTAAAAAGCTTCGAAGTAATGCGTGTACAGGCTCTTAGGTTTCTAAATTACAACAGTCACTATCATGCAGTAATATGCTACAACATCGAACGAAGAATTTGGAACAAATTCAGAGGTGGTAGTGTGGCTATTCCAAATAGAATATCAGCAATTAGCAGGTGACATACGTTGGCAACCAGTAATAAATGCAAATTATTATCTGTGAGGTATTTTTCGCTTTATAATTTGGATTGAATCGTTACACGATATATAAAAATAAATTTCGTTATATATTGAGCACCGACAACGGAATGGACTATGAATTTCATAATTACTTCTTGTAGTACTGAGTACTAACTGCAGAAAATTTCGGACGAAATTAATTTTGCTCAGTAGGAAAGGCGAATCTATTTGTCCATAAATTAGCTTAACAATAAACACAGCTCTTCTTTTTTCAAGAGTGGGCAGAGAAATGAGATTTAATCGATTTCCATAGGGCGGCAAGTTTTCATAGTTCCAGGAGAGACCTCGAAGAGCAAAGAGAAGAAACTGTTTCCGAACAGATTCAATACGATCAATATAACAGCTATATGAGGGACTCCAAATGGCACACCCATATTCTAAGTATGGGCGAACGAGGCTTGTGAAAAGACGTTTAGTGTCATAAGGGCCATCCAATTATAGTTTATAAATCAATAAGTCATGAACTACTGTATCGAATGCCTTACTGAAGTTAGTATAAATTACTTCCGTTTGACGTTTATCTATAAAATCTGAAAAAACGTAGGAAACTAATTCTAGCAAATTTGTGGTTGTGGATCAACCCACAACAAACCCATGTTGGAGAGGGGATATTAAGGATGACGTCAAATGAACCAATCGTTTCGAAACCAAACGTCCAAAAATCTTCGGGATTGCACTTAATTTAGTAATACCCCTATAATTTGTTATTACCTGCCTATTACCGCTTTTAAACAAGAGAATTATAAAACGTGATCTCCATAAAATGGGAAAATATCCAGAATACAGCGAGTTATTAAAAAATGTATGTAAAGGTTTGCAAAGAAATTCATCACATTCCCTCTATATTGAGGATGGTACCCCGTCCGGGCCAGGGGAATTCGAAGATTTTAATAATCTTAAGCCATGCCATTTTCTCTGATATCGATGATGCGTTTCAACATTGTAAATATAATTCGTAGAAGAAAAAAGTTAGTATACGTTCGCTAAAAAAATGTTCCAAATAAATTTGAAATCTCCAGATCATTTGAAGTTTCAATGTCATCCCAATTCATTGACCTAGGAAAATCTCTTTTGTTTAGAGTTAACGAAATTTAAGAAACATTTTTGATTATGTTTAATTCTATATCTTGTATTATGTAAATAGTTAGAATAACATTGACGATTGAGACTGATATATTCACTTCTAACCTTAACATAATTCGAAAAATAAATGGTTGATCCCGATGCACTTTACTTTTTCCATAATCTACTCTTTAAGTTCCGAAGTTGTCTAAGCACCTTTGTAAACCAAATAGAACCAGACTCTAATTTTCTTCGGGAGACAGGTACAGAAAGAGAAAAACCAAAGTTAAGGTAATTATAAAAATTCGATATTCTCCGGTCCAGGTCACCCAGAGTGTCATAGGAAGATTTGGACAGATATGAACCTAATAAATTATAGTTATTCTTTGAAAAATTATACCTTTTGACGTTTTCCTCTCTTAGAGAGCAGAAATTGTCGTCACTGTCAAGTAACGCAGTAGAAACTACGAGCGTAGGATGGTATTTATCCTCAGGAATTACTAAAGGTACGGAACGGCTTAAAGAAATATTAGAAAAATTAAAAAAAAACAAGGTCGAGTATTTTGTTATTAGAATTGAGAATGTTATTAACCTGATACGAGTACATGCCGAGATCGAACAATTTACCAAAAAATATATCTGAATTGGTGTCAAATGAAGGGAAACACACATTCATATCCTCGGTCAACGTCCGTTCCACTTGTGGCAAGTTAAAATCACCCAAGAAAACGACCTTATATTTCGAAGAATAATTATTAATTACTACAGTCTAACCTCGATATAACGCCCCTCAATATAACGATTTCCTCGATTTAACGATTTTTTTTTAAATCCCCTACAACGCTCCGTAAAATCTAATACAAAATAAACCTCTCTATTACGAATACATTTCCCAAAAACCTCGTTATAACGTTTTTTCATTCATTGCAAGCTATCGAAAGAAAAAATTATTCACCTCTATTTAACGAATTTTGGCGACCTGCAACCTTTACATAACGTTTTCCATCAATTAATCCAAATATAAAACAGATACACACAAAATTATTGTGGTAAGCAGATGATGATTAATTTGCAAAATTCTCTATTACCTCGTTATAACGAATATAAGTGCAACTTCACCTCGATATAACGAACCTCATTGTAACGAATTATTCGATATAACGTTTTTTTCTAATCCCCTTGAGATTCGTTATATCGAGGTTAGACTGTACATCCATTAATCTCACATGTTCCATGTATATCTTCACACTAGAACCCGGCGGAATATACGAACACGATATTATGAATCGTCACCTATCTAGGCCAATACATACACATTTAAACTCAACATCAATTTCACTAACCGTTTCAATTACATCAGACGACAAAGAACTATGAACAGCTATAAGTACGTCACCACCTATTTTAAATAATCTATTCTTCCTATAAACTTGATAATTGTCGCAAAAAGTTTCAGAATTATTTATGCCAGTTTTTAACCATATTTCAGAAAATACGATTACGTGGTAGTTGCAAGTAACACTATTCAAATAAATATCTCGCAGTTTCGTATTCAAACCCCTGACATTCTGATGCAAAATAGACAGGGATAACTTTAGTTTTTTGATGCAGTAATTGTCGGAGGCATTCTAGCATCTCCACTAGGAGTACGATCCCTATGAACAAATTCACGAACTACAACACCCGAGGGCTAGAACTTTTTATCAACAACAACCTTGAAGAACTCCTCTGGCAGAATAATTTTAAAAGAAGCAATGTCCCTTGGTTGCAAAAAATTAAATTTAAATACTTTAGTGACACTTCCATTTAAATCAGAACATTTCGCTTTCACGTATTCCGTAATACAATCAATATTCGTTCCAGGTGGCAACCTAGAAAAAAATATAGTTTTCCGAGGGGGAACTACCACTAACCCATTATTCACCGTTGTTACATTTGTATTCGAGGCTGCCCTACTTTCCTTTACGATCGTTTAACGCGTTTAACGTCGTCATAATCGATCTACAGAGTAAGGAATTGGCAAGATTATAAGGAAATTTGAGGAGACTGTAAATGTTACAGATGTGGTCAGGTCTGTTATAGTTTCTGTTAATGAGAGTAAACCTATATTACTGCTCATTATGACGTCCATGGAGAGTCTAACTCGCGAAACAATTATAGCCGCTTGGCCATTCACAACGCTGTATATATGTATATGCTTATTGAGTGCTACAGTAACAAGCTCTCAATGCTGATTTTTCGAACAAAATTTTCTTCAACGATTTCTCACTCGGTGGTTATGTCGAATATGGGACTCGGAGAACCCAGAAGTGATTGTGGGATTGTGGGCCAATGCATCTTAAAAAAGTGACTGTGCGTAATATTGTCTGGAGGTGTCTTTGGGCCGCCTTTTTACGAAACTGACGCTGGTGACATTAATTGGCCACCAAGATCGTGCAATTTGACGTCATTAGACATTTTGTGGGGCTTCGTCCAAGACCGTGTTTACGAGGATAATCCCCAAATATTGGAGCATCTGAGATATCGACAGAAATGTGAAAAAGGATCCACTGCTCCAACCAATCCAGATGCAGTCATTTCAATGACTTCGTATTTCGTACATAACGGCAAGGTCCAAGTATTATAGTGAAAAAAGCTTCAACGAAATCATAGCTTTATATGTGTTTTATTAAACTTTACTTTTGAAACCGAAAAATGGATAACCAGTATTATTGAAGTTCTTTTATGTGATCCTGCACAACTTCAAGTAAGAGCTCTAGTTCACGTTTGCAAGGTTTGGCGTAAAAACACTATCGCTTACCACTTGAAGAACACTGTTACTTCCGCTTTACCGTTTTAAGACCGGACGAAGAAAATTAGACGTGTTTCTTCCTCGGAGCCACTTTGTCGAACTTCATCCAGTACGGAAGTGCATTAAAAAATAACTAGCACGTAAGTCTATTTAACTCGGAGAATTGCAATGACAATTCTCACATGTTTGGCTGGGTTATATTTGCGTTAATATTGCATTGTCATTGTCCATGGTATTCTGAGTTGTGGTAGTGCCCATTACGTTTGTGCGTCTATTATGTTTCTATAATGAGTGTTTGCAGTAGCATCGTTATATTGTTATATTGTTGCATTGGAATTGAATTTAAACTTGTTTGTAATTGTGTTTGAATTCATTGCATCATGTTTAGGTTGCATCATGTTTAGGTTGCATCATGTTTAGGTTGCATCATGTTTATTTGAAGGTTGCGGGTAATGCCAAATCGAAAATATAATTGTAAGTGCACCAATGTTTGTAATTTGTCATAAGCCAAATTTGAAAGAGTTCTATAACGATTTACGGCAGTTATCGTGTTCACCAGCTAACCAAACAGACATCGCTCAATCGAGTTTAAAAGTTACGAACCAAAAGATTTTTGTTGCTTTAAACACTTCCTTCCGGGTATTACGTTTTCTCTTTTTTTTGTATCTGCAACAATCACCTTGTATTCGCTTTAACAAATGGTTAAATAAAGTAGTGCAAAATTTTAATTTTTCTAGAGTGGGTTTCAGTAATCAAGAATATGTATAATTTATGGGGTCTTGGAATAGTAATCTTCCACGTTTCCATGTTACGTTTTTGGCCGCATCGAATGATATATACCTTTATTCCTCCGAATGAATGTATAAACTTGTTTGTAATTGTGTAATGTTAATTAATGTAATGTAATTAATGTAATGTAATGTAATTAATGTTAATTAATTAACATTAATTTAATGAATTTTGCAGCAGAACACATGCTAAAAATGTCCCCACCTATTTCCAATATCTTGCATTATACGTCCTGTTTTTTTTTATCGAATTTTGTTAATGCCGTTCACAATTTTCATCGGAGTTGCTCGGCAATATATTTGTTGAAATACCGTGAAAACTCGTTTCGTGCAGCAGTCTGAAGTTGAAATTTACGAAAAATTTGAAATCTGTGGTTATTTTTGAGAAATAGGCAACATTATTTTCGCTATAAAAATTATTTTTCCTAAGAATCATATGTACAATTTATGTGAATTTTAAAGGAAATGAAACGGGCGTTGTTATCCTAACTGTCCTAATTTTCACGCAAAACTCGACTTTGAGGCAGAATTAAAAAAGTTTTATAATGTAATTCTGCCTGCTCCTGTCGTATCTATCCAATATACAATTATCACAACAAACCCGCTTCTATAAAACTTGTGAGAGATGATATAAAAAGTCTGAATTGTGCATATTTTCGTACAATGTCCATACTATGAATGAATGATATACACAAATCGGAAACAAGACTTAATTTTAGTATGGCAAACTGACTTGCGAATGTCTCCATCTAATGCCATTGACATTGGTGCAAATTTATGGGTGGTGAAATGCTGAGCTATTATTTTATTATAAGTTACTTCTGATTGTAGTGACTTCAATTGAGAAATTCTAAAGGAATCGCTGATTTCTCCTAAATCAGGCAATTTGAATGACTGGTACTCTAACGAGCGTGACAAGCAGTCCATTTTCATTCGTTGTACTGAATCCCTTGTGCGTTCTAAATTATTGTGATTTTGAATGAAACATGGGAATCTAGCAACATGGGTTAAATTAGTTCATTTGTGTGGGAGGTACAAGAGAGGACGTTGTTGTCTGGTCGATTTTTTCACATTTTATCAGGCGCTACAACGCAATGTAGTTGTCCAAAATGTATGTAACTTCAGTCTATGTGAACTAGGAATTACGGCTAAAAATTAAATTTCGTTTATATGATACGTTCCATGGATGAAGATATAGTAAATGTTAGTTAGTGCGTTTTAAATTCTTTTTTTCACGGATGGTATACAATTTACAACCGACAAAACTAATATAATCTTTTAATTTAATCTTTAACGGCTGTATATCAGATATGTGGATTTCATTTACGACTGGGTGTAACCTAAAAATACCTAGTCATCCAAGTTTCCAGTTTCGACGAGGCCAAAACAATATTGGGTCGCTAAACTCTATTATTACTTCAAGATCATCGCTATCTAGTATTGGTTTTAATGTAGACTGCAAGTTAAAATTTATGACATTATAAATTTTATTTTGAGAAAATTTTACAAATTGGCACTGTTTTACGGTTTCATATAAATTATACTTCCGCACATGTTATATCATTGCCTCATATTGTACGTATAATTTTTTTTGGAAACTGGCACATCCCAAATGCTCTGCTAAATGCATGTTTCCGTAGGATCTTAAAATATGTAAGCGCCTGATTCCTGGTGTAGATGAAATTATAGAACGTATCAAATATTTTTCCTTGCTTGTTCTTTCCAAAGCGATTTTTTTTGCAAATGTGATGATGATTGCAATTATTGTTTTGCGTTATAATCTCTAATCAGCCAGTATAGCTTCGTAATACCCACCAATTTCCCAACTCTATTAGAAACTCTCAAATCATCATTGAATGCTTTCGTGAATGCCTTCATCTCCCAAATTTTAGTTATTATTAACATTTCTGTTATTTCTGCCGACAATATGTTCAGTTACACAATTTGCTACTTCTACGAATTTATTAATTACGAATTTATTAATTATTTGTAATACGCGAAAAAACATATTGTACTATGCGTGCGTATGATGCTGTTGTCTTTATTTTGTGTTTTATGTTTTTGTGTGTTTATGTATTTTATTTATTTTGTTATGTCCTTTTTCAATTTCCGCTGCTAGAAATATCTTTTTTCGTACGAATGTGTAATTCTGTTACGACCTCCTTCTGCCTGTCTTATTTCGATAGTTTGCAATTCGTTTCTTTTGGTAATAGCTCTGCACTGAAATGATTTCAACGAGAATTTACTCGTAAGAGCTTACCTTTTTTTGTTGAGTTTCGGATCTCTTAGTCATCAGCAATTTGATCTCGATTTACTTTGACGAAGTCTACCGTGAAGTCATATTCTCTATCTTTTACCATGAAGTTATGTCATTTTATTCACTGAGAACAAATGTTGCAATCGTTTTGAATAAAAAATTCACTTTACAGGTGTACGATCTGAAACGAATAATATATTACCTCTTCCTCTGCAAAGGTTGTATTACCTGCTCTCTTTGTAAAGTTTTTCAAACCAAATGCAATTGAAAGTTGCAAGCTATGCTATTGGGTGAATACTATCATCCAACAATTTTTTACACAAAATTTGATGCAACTTCTTTGATTCGTTTCTTTTTTCGATAGCAGAAAATTGCCGAATACGCAAAACACTTGTCTTATTATGCCTCTTACAAACAAACTAAACGTGCTGTATGGATAAAACCGTCAACATATCTTCGAGACGAGTGTACCAACATAAAAACAAAAATAATAATCGAAAGTCGAATGTACGTAACCCTCGAAATTTGAAAATTCACCTTATGTTTTGAACACACATCGAATACATGTAATAGTGGGAAACTGCTTAATATTCTCTTGAAGAAACGAAAAATATTTTTCCGATGAGAATTATGTAGTACATATACACCAAAGGGTTTATTGTTTACTATCACCTATATAGTTTGTTTTTACTTTTTAAACATTTTCTGATTTATGTGCACATGGAATTCTATTAAATGTATTCATTATCTTTGTGTTATGTTTTCTGTTTATCAAAATAATGGAAAATCAGTCAACGTAATGGCTTTGGTTTCGAGTCTGAAAACATCACCATAACACTTTTAGCACTTTTACTTAAGAATTTGTTCTGTTATGTTCTCTTAATCATGCGTTGAATTCGTCATCTTGTAACTGGTGGGCTTCCCGTTTTAGCATTATTATTTAATATATGGAGTTTTACTATAGTAGCTATTATTATTCGGGATAAGATTATTAATAGAAGGCCCAATTTATCTCCTTTTGATTCAATCGATTGCCTAATTACCTCCAATTGTGCGGTAATATAGGGTTATCTATTTAGTTATCTATTTAGTGTCTTCTGAAATATTATTTATTTAGTGAAAGGTTTGTCAGTTACGAATATGGATCATTTAACAACCAAAGAACGCGTAAAAATAGTTAAAACTTACTAGAAAAGTGGTGATTCAAACGTGGGCTGTCAATCTAACAAAATTTTCTTCAGCGAGAAGCTCATTTCTCCTTCGGTTTTTACATCGACAAAATTGTCACATTTGGGGCTCAGAGAAAGTGATTGTGGAAATGCCATTGCATCCGGAAAGTGACTGAAAATGAAAATGGCGCTGCAGGAACCTCAAAAGGATCCACTGCTGCCGCCAACCCAGAGGTGTTCATTTAAATGACATTGTATTTCGAACATTATAATGCCCAAGCATTATAATAGAATAAAAGTTGAATGGGTTATCCATCCAAAAAATGGATAACCCTGTGTTATATATTTTTTCTTTTTTGTTTTAAGAATTCGATGTTAGTATTTTGATGTTTGTGTGGTAGTGTGGCTCGTAATACGTCCAAATCATGTTGCTTGGTAGGAAAAAGTAGAGGGTCTGAAAATTATATCATTTATTGAGAAGGCTATAAAAAAACAAGCTTATAAGTGCTAAGTGCACGTGAACTCTTATAGTTGGGAACATAAGCACATTCGTAAGATTTTCTTTCTATTTTTTTTTTCTCCGAATTATTCAAGATTTTCGACTATAGAAACTGAAAGCCTATTATGTGTATAAGACTTGTTTTGGGAAATCTAGACTGCCTGTACATAAAAACTATTACAAAGTGTTGCAGTGGTGTAAATTAAAAGACTTTCCTTTTTTGTAATGAAAAAAAAACAAAGTTTCTTTATGACGCTTTATGCATTACTTTATTTTATTTTCTGCGTATTAGTAGTACACTTAACACCATGCATGTTTTTACATGTGTATCCTCTTAATGACTGCCGTTATTTTAAGCGTGCTTGCTTTTATGTAATTTCCTTGCAAAATATTTTATCTTTAAAACTATTTATGTTTGTTAGCAAAATTTGAATTTCGTTATTACCGGGATATTTCTTATTTTAAAATATGTTTACAAAACATTTACCATAAGGACTAAACAAATATTTCTTATCTTAGAATTATGTTTACAAAATATTTATCAGTAGGACTAAACAAATATTTCTTATCTTAAAATTATGTTTGGGATTACATCAAGTCATAACATTTTGTTCTGGTAAATATATACTTTTATTATAGGATTTACCCCATGTATGATGATTTGTCTAAGTATCTTAACTTTCCCCCTCGTTGAAATGAATCGTCCCGATTCAAGGAGTGGTTAACCCTGATAGTTCTCTTTTATAAATAACATGGAAATTTTCTGCTGCTCTGAAATACTTAATTAATTACGTAATACTTAAATTACGTAATACTTATTTGATTACAAAATACTTAATTAATTTTAAAATTACCAATGTTATTAATATTATAAAAATAATTGGGAAGAATAAATAGACAAGAGATTTAATTGGATGTTCTTCAATGGGAATCATGAACTTCTTCAGTAAGTCGAGATTATTAAATGTTAAATTTGACGTGGATGATAACATTTCGATTATTTCTAAATTTTTTTTATATTCACCTCATCACAATAACTAACTAATTTAGTTCCTGATACCGTTTGAGTATTTATAATATTTTTTCCATCCAAGAGGATAAATCCTTCTTCTATTCGCATTATTTTAGGTTTATATTCCTGTATTATTTTATATTTAGCCTTTCTATTTTCCAATACTGGCTTAATACAATTATCTTGTTCATTATTTACTTTACATATATTTTTGCCTAAGTAATTTTTGCAATTGTTTATTCTGATATATTCTTTGTCACAGAGTGCAATATTTTTGTCTGTTGAAATCTTACAATGTCCAATGTTGAGTGGCGTGAATTTAAATAACTTCCAATATATATTTATAACTGGGTATTTGTAAATTGTAATTTGAACTGCTTACCATTATCGGGTATACCAGTGATAAATTTTAGTGCCGATCCTAGGAAATTTAATCCTCTTTTAGGTCGATGTTTTGTGAGTTGTTCTAATAGTGTTTTAATCTTTTTTATCCGAATTAATTATTCCGCAGTTGCATTGTAGTAATTATAAAGTTTCCCTTCATATGGTATGTACATCTTTGTTAAATTTGTGACATGAAATAATAGTTCATATTCATTAAATAAAAATATGTACATCATCTGTCCTTGTTAAAATGCATTTTATACCCTCTATGTTTTTGATTTGAGTTTTTGCTTCTGGTGTCTGAGACGACGTTAACAGCACTCCTAATATCAGGTATTTTTGTATCATGTTCTTTAATTGTGGTATTCTTAATATTGTTTTTATGAACAGTTTTTCCCCCTCGGGTTAATATCATGTCCCCACGGTCTTCCACTTCTTTTTTAAACCTACGTTGGCTCTTCTTTCTAACGCCTGCGATCAAAATTGACCAAAATTTAAGTGCCTTTTTCGAATGGTCGATGTTTTGCGTGTGGGTTTCATTTTTCTAGTACCTTGGTTGATGCTTTACGTAATTTTTCTGTAACTACTTCTTTACTGTAATTTACTGTATTGTACCGAAATGTATTTGCCTTGACCTGTATCCTGTTACAGTATGTATTGACTTGCTTAATTCTTTAACAGCTCTAAATATTTCTTCTTTTACTGTAGAGAAGTTTTATATTTTAAAAATGCGCGTTAGTTCACTAATAGAATTATGAGCTCTTTTTACTTGTCCATTTGCTTTTGATCGGTGCACTGGTGTTTCTATATTATGTATGCCATGCTTTATCCACATTTGTTTAAATGCTGATTTAACTAAACTTGCTTTATTATCAGTCATGAGTCGTTTGCATTCGGGAAAATTATTAATAATTGTTTTTTCCTTTTTATATTCTATTCTAGTTTTGTATTTATTTCTTGGGCGACTATGTACGAGTATTTAGAGAATTTATTTACATTTACAAGATACGTGTAATTATCATTAAAGTAAATATCCGCATGTATGTATTCTCTTGGTTGGCAGGACAGTGAATATTAAATTGCTTGCTATCTTTTTTATGGTTGGCCAATAATACTTTTTTTTAAATTTTTGTTGTTGTATTAATGTAGCTTCTATGAGCTCTTAAATGTGTACTTTTACAATTCGAAGTTGATTATTTCTATCAATTGCATCCTTTAATTTTCTTGGTGTAGTTAGTGTATTGGTGTATGTACAAAATTAGTTCCTATAAATGTTTCTTTAATTAGTACTGCGTATTGGTACACATCTTCTAAATTCACGTAAATAGCTGCGATTCGCTTTGGGATCAATAATTTTTTTTTTTAGTTCACTTATCAGGTCATTATTATTTGAAAAATTAATAGTGTGGCGTACTTTATCAGGAAAAATAGTACGTTTTCGTGTTTCGGTCAAATTTGGGGTAGGTAAGAATTCTAATTGTATGTATTAAATGACTGTGTAACAGTTTCGATTATATTACTTGCGGAACTTTCGGCTGAGTGTTCTGTGTCTGTAGAAGATGTATTAATAATTTGTCGTGATAGCGCGTCTGCCACAACATTTTCAGTACCGGGTTTATATTACATTCTAGCATCATAGTCCTCTACTATGGCCTTCCAACGTTCCAATTTAGAGTCGGGATTTTTTTTCGGAGATAGCATATATTAGTTATTGATGATCTGTAAAAATGGTAAGATTTGCTATTCCATATATATAATTACGGAGTTTTTGTAAAGACCAGATTATAGCTAACAGCTCTTTTTATTCGTGTTATAGTTTTGTTCTGTCGTACTAAGTGTGCGGGATAGAAAATAAATTGGTTTTTTTTTTATTGTGGCCAATATCTATGTTGGATACATCTGTGGTGAGTTCAAAAGGTTTGTCAAAATTGGGTTGCGATAATTCGACCTGTTCCATTAATTTAAGTTTTGATAGATTTACAATAATTTTGCTATATCTTTATTTACGAATTTTATATCATTTGAATTGCCTAGATATTGTTTTGTCCAAATTGGTTCATTTGTCGTAATTCTAATACTAGCTTCCATGGTTGTCGTAAATGGTAATGGACCTACTCTATTATTCTCATTCATTAGTTGATCTATTTCCGATTCAAATTTCTGATCACTTATAGAATAATTTATCTTCTGTATTTCCTTACGGACAATAAAAAATCTTTTCTTTAATGTCTGTGACAGTGTCTAATTGCGTTTAACCCTCAACTCCCAACATCAATCCACAATCATTATCGTTTTAAGTTCATAAAATTTTAGTTTCTTATTAAACAGTTGTATTTCATGTTTGAAATTTTAAATTGATTCACCGTGGATGGAGATCATTCTCAATGGGTTTGTTCTAATTCTGTTACCCATTACTAAATTTTTCTTTATGTAATTGTGGGTTGCACCACAATCTATGAAAATTTTATTTTCTTTACCTTCTTCATCCTTCATAAAAATATAGTACAACCCGCCTATTAGTTTAAATTCTTAATAATAACCTTATTTCTATAGCACTTACTACTTTTCTCTGTGATGGTACAAATGTTATCTTCTTGTTGAGTTTTTATTTGGTTGTGTTTCTGAACTTTGTGTGCCTGTTGAAAATTTCCACTTTGGTCACGAATTCTTTTCCAAGGTTAACTGTAAAATACATGTGAGTTATACTGCTGTTCAGTGTTGTTGAAGTACTGGCGTTCCCTGAAGACGTGTTCATTGGCTCTGGCTTTGGAAAATTGTTTTGTTGTTGTTTTTGATAGTATGATGGTCTACTAGTATGTTGATTTTTATAGCTCTGTTGGGTACATTCGTTTTCTTTCCAGTCAATGGTATTTCCATAATGTACAGGATTGCCCATATTCGACGGACCCATGTTTTTAAAAAAAAATCAAAGAAAAAAATAAAAATTTGGCGGTTGGCAATCTTATTCATTTAATTTGTTCCAAGTAGATTTGTTTACATCAATTTTTGAATATGATATCTCTCAAATGGCCGCCTCTGGCGTTGATGGCGTATTGTGCCCTTTTTGCAGCATTTTCCATCGTTTTCGCCAACATTTCGGCCGGAATAGCGGCTATTTCTTCACGAATGTTGTCCTTGAGCTCTTCTACGGTCCTTGGCTTGTTAACGTAAACCTTTGACTTCAAATGTCCCCACAAGAAGAAGTCAGCGGGCGTCAAATCGGGCGAACGCGGTGGCCAGTCCAAATCACCACTTTTCGACATCAAACGGCCCGGAAACAAATTCTTCAGAAAATCGATTGTTATGCGACTTGTGTGCGGTGGAGCGCCGTCTTGTTGAAACCAGAACTGCCTCATACGCTTTCGACGAATAATTGGCATCACAAAATTGGTCATCATGTCGCGATAACGCTCCTGGTTGATGGTAACAGCATGGCCATTTTCGTTTTGGAAGAAAATCGGCACAATGACCGTTTTCGCACCAATGCCGCACCAAACTGTGACTTTTTCGTCATGAAGAGGCAATTCTTGAATCTCCTGAGGATTTTCAGTGGCGTAAATACGGCAATTTTGCTTATTTACGGTCCCATTCAATGTGAAATGGGCTTCATCGGACATGATAATTTTGTTCCAAAATTGCTCGTCATCATCGGCCATTTCGATGACTCGTTGGGCCCATTCCAATCGACGAGGCTTGTCCGCAGGCAACAATCTTTGCGTCAATTGAATTTTGTACGGGAACAAATGCAAATCAACGCGAATAATCCGTTGTAAAGTGGACCGAGCCATGCCCAACTGCTGAGAACGGCGTTTTTGGGATGTTCTTGGGGACCTCTCAACACTGGCTCGTACGGCAGCGATATTCTCGGCGGATTGCCTTGGTCGACTTTTATTTAGCCTCTTCGGATTAGAAAGAGCCTCACCAGTCGAAAATTTTTCGTATAAACGCTTAATGGTGTTCTTAGAAGGCGCACTTCTCACATTTTTTAATATTTTAAAAGCACGTTGAGTTTTCACAATTGACTTCTTCTGTTGAATGTAAATTTCAACTATTTCAGGGCGCTCGCGTGGCGTGTATTGTTCCATGGGAAAAATCTGCTTGGACTGACGCTTCAAACGCGGTATGTCATTAAGCGATCTGACATCTCTGTCAAAAGTTATGGAATAAGAAAGAATATGGGCAACCCTGTACATTTTTATGGTTGTTGTCATGTTCGATGGTTTGAGCTGTGCATATGCATTCTACCAATCATTGGCGGGTTTTGCGTATAATGTTGAGCGAATAAATTCGTTGTTTATCCCATTCTTAAACCTTTTCACTGTATCTTCCATGGCATGTGCAGTCATGCATTTTATCAGACATGGATAACTTTGAAGTTACAACTGTTAATGCCTTACTAACCCTATCATGGAATTCTGACAATGACAATTTCCCCAGGGTAAGTTTAGTTAATTCATCCTTCAGGACGAATAATGGGCGCTGGTTACAATAAGCGTAATTCAGTCGATTAAGGATCGCCTCGAAATTGAATATTGTGTTACGATTTAACAATATATTAGCTGCTGTACCGGTTATTTTGGATTTCACAATAGTAAGGGCTTCAACATACCTATTTGAGTTTGAATGTTGGTTTATGCTGTTCGTTAAACGAGTGACGTCTTCTCGCTAAAGACTGCAATTATTTTTCACTGCATCAAATGTAGTTAGTGATTTAAAAAATTTCCAAATTTATTTTATTTGGTTTGTTATATACTGCAACTCTCGCCTCTAGATTTTCCACTTGGGGGTTTAATCAATGGTTCTCTTGTTCGACCGCCTATAAAGCTAAATGTAGGCTTGCCATTTGTTGGGTGAGCTGTTCCATGTTGATTTGGGCCATTTCTCTGGTGTTGTTAAATTTTCTCTATCTACTATTATGTCGTTATTTTATTAATTTATCAACTTAACTTTCCACTTTTTTAAACATAAACAATTTTTTATATCTTCTATATGAAGAATTGGTTTAATTTTTAGTATTTTTTATTATGAACAAATTTTGTTGACAAGGTGTTGATCGGTCCGCTTCTAGAGCAACAAAATATATTTTGCTCCTGGCACGATCGCCAATTAAAAATCTTTCTTTTTTTTTGTAATGAAATATAAAAAAGTTTCTTTATAATGCTTTATGCATTACTTTAGTTATTTTATTTTCTTAGCATTAGTAGTACACTTAACACTACACATGTTTTTACATGTGCATCCTCTTAATGGCTGCCGTTATTTTAAGGGTGCTTCCTTTTATGTAATTTTCTTACAAAATATTTTATCTTTAAAACGATTTATGTTTGTTAGCAAGATTTGAATTTGAATTTATTACCAGCATATTTTTTATCTTAAAATATGTTTACAAAATATTTATCATAAGGACTAAACAAATATTTCTTATTTTATAATTATGTTTCGGATTGCATGTAGTCACAACCTTTTGTTCTGGTAAATATATATTTTTATCATAATATTTATCTCATGCATGATGATGGGTCTAAGTAACTTAACTCGTATGACGTACCTAACTCCCCACTCCGTTTACACAGTACTTGTTTTAATTTGTTTGATATATTATGTATGTGCTACGATTTTATAATATCTAGCTTATTGTTATTCGAAAAAAAAAAAAATGAATGAAATTATCGTCTTTGATAAATTTCATGGTAATTGAAATAAATGCTTGTTCTAAGTAAAGTAAAGTATTATCTTTTGTGGATGTCTCCAACGTCATTATCAACATAACGCTATCAATCACCTAGCAATTTGCAACAATTGGGGAAGTTATTCGCTATAAGATTAATAAATCGATGGGACTCCGTTGTGTATTTGTTCCTGTTTATCAAGAAAATGGAAGACTTATTCCACGGCTGCAGTTTCATTGAAGAGACAAGAAGGGTGCAGATTCGCATGGGTCATTGGAGATGAAAAGGGTGCATTTTAGTTTTTCTATAATAACATGTAAGGTATTTTGAATCCTTTATTTCTAATTCTGTTAGTTATAGTTACCCAATTTGATTTAACATTATCCTTGCAAAAGTTTGATATTTTAGTTAGTTTAGGTATATTGAGATCATCGAATTCATATGCTGCATCTTATGCCGAAGAAAGGACCTAATGATTGGCGTCCGTATGGCGATTATTGAAGGTTACATTGTGTTACAATAAATGACATATACCCACTTCCTTACATTCGGGATCTTAGCATGGATTATAGGGGTAAACATACATTTTTGAAATTTGACTTAATTCATGCATACTATCAAATACCAGTGGCGTAAAATAGCAATTATCACGCAGTTTGCTTTATTCGAATTTGTGGGAATGCCTTTCGGGCACAGAAATGCGGTGCAAAAATTTCATCGATTTATTAGTGAGGTTTTTCTGTTTTGGACGACGTAATAATAACAAGCAACGACGGATAACAACACGAAATACACTTGCGTTTGGGTTTTGAGAGATTAGAGAAGTATGGTTTAAATATAAAGATAGGCAAAAGCAACCTATATTGACTTTTTAGGATACAGCATTTCTCATGATTGTGGAATTTTTCCCCTGCTGAGCACGAAAATGTGGTTTTTAATATAGTTGAGTTTATTTAAGTAAAATAATATAAGTTCATGAAAATAGAAAAATTGATTAGAGAATATTCTTCGTCGAAACTCGTCTTCCGTACACGTCTTTACTGTTGAATGGTCGTCTATCAACTGCTGACTCGCTTATTCGGAGTTTGAATCAACCTCTTTGTTGTTTGATGTGTTTGTATGACATCCTTCAAACGTCGGATCCCACATTTCGGCCATTCTGCTGTGAATTCCCCTCGAAAATATGGGTTTTAATAAAGTTAAGTTTATTTAAGTAAAATGATGTAAGTTTATGAAAATAGAAAAATTGATTAGAGAATATTTTTCGTCGAAACTCGTCTTCCGTACACGTCTTTACTGTTGAATAGTCCTCTATCACCTGCTGACTCGCTTATTCGGAGTTTTAATCAACCTCTTTGTTGTTTGATGTGCTTGTGTGACATCCTTCAAACGTCGGATCCCACATTTCGGCCATTCTGCTGAGAATTCGCCTCGAATTCGGGGTCTTCTTGATACATGCCCCAGTGTTTCATATATTCGGCGCATGTTGAAGTAAACCTCGGCCCTTCGGAGTCATCAGCTTTTCTAACATCGTAAGTGTCGTTAATTTTTATCTTAACAACTTCATAGGGTCCTAAGTATTTCGACTTCAGTTTAAGACCTGACCCGAACTGTGTTCTGTTGATGGCGACAAGGTCTCCAATTTTATACTTAGTTGGCTTTCGTCTTCTCAGGTTGTAATGTTTTCTATTCTCATCTTGAATTTTTAAAATTTGTTCCTTGGCGACTTTTCTCCTCTCAGCAGGCTGTTCTGTAAAATGGTTGATCATTTCGCCCTCAATAAGGTTTTTAATGTAGATTTGGTCAGGAGTATGCATTTTAATACCAACTAGAAGGTCAAATGGCGTTGTCTCAATACTTCTTGAATAAGTCGAGTTTGTAACTTGTTGTACCCGGTTAAGCTACTTGTACCATTTCGCAGGTTCTGACACACTCAGTTTAGCCAAAACTGATGTAATCACTGCGTTTAATCTCTTGACTTGTCTATTTGCATGGGGCAATCCAGTTGTAATGACGATGTGCTGGATGTTTTCGGATTCACAGTATCGTTTAAGTTCTTCAGATGTAAATGCTGAGCCTCGGTCCGATATGATACGAATTGGGTTTCCAAAAACTGTGTTCTGCATGGTCAATTTAACGATTACTTCACTGGACGATGTAGTTTTAGTTGCATAGAGTCAACAAAATTTGGTAAAAGAGTTGACTACCGCTAATATGTGTTTGTACTGTTTGTTTGTTGACTAATAGCCCAAGGTGATCAATGTGATAAGTGTGCAGAGGCTCGTCGTATTTGTGAAATGGGTGTAACTCTCCTTCCTGTTTTCCCCGCTTTCTATTCGTGACTATACATTTGACACAATTACCGATGTGATTTTGTATTTTCTCATCCATTTTCGAAAAATGGTATTCACGACGGACCAATTCTTTGACCTTTTTGACAGAGAAGTGGCCATTTTCGTGGGCTCGTCTTATTAATTCGCGTTGCATAGCTTTAGGAACTACGATCAGCTCGTCGTCGTCAATTAATTTATATACAATGCCACTTTTCATGACATAACCGTTAAAGGTATCTTTTTCTCGAAGAATCTCGATGATATTTTAAATTTTCCCGTCGTTCTTCTGAGAATTTTTTATTCGCGTAGTAACTCCATCATTAGAAACAGTCATTATAGGATGTCTGCTAAGTGAGTCTACATGTCTCATCTGGGTTCCTGCTCTATGTTCAACTATGTAGTCATACTCTTGGAGTAGTAGAATCCACCTTGCTACTCGTATACAAAGGTCTTTCTTCTCCAAAGTTTTAGTTAACGCATTACAGACCGAAACTATTTTAAAATGCAGTCCAAGAAGTTACACATGGAACTTTTTCAAAGCTTCAACCACGGCCAGTATTTCTAACTCGTAACTGGAATATTTTCTCTCCGCTTCAGTTGTCTTCCTGCTCATGTAATAAACTGGATGTATGTATGGCTCCATACCCGTCAATCGGAGCATCCGTATGAATTTCCGTATCATAATTCTGGTTGAAAATGCTTAACACTGCACTTTCACTCAACGTTTTCTTAAGCGCATTGAACGCATTGACTTGAGTCTCATTCATTTCAAATTTCGCGTTATGCTTAGTTAGGTCAGATAACGGCTTAGCAATTAATGAAAAACGTAGAATGAATTTCCTGAGGTAATCGGCTAATCTCAGAAAACTTTGTAGGTGTTTCATGTCCGTGGGTATTGGAATTTCATTACCGCTTCTAGTTTCGCTTGGGACAGAAGTCCACGAGGGTTTAACGTGAGTTTCACCGTGAAAGCCTTACCCACAGTGAGCGACACACTGGGCATATTACAATGCGAATTGCCAACGCCCCCTGGGATAGCCAAGTAAAACTCGGGCTATCTAGTAAAAGGGTCTGACAATTGTGGTACTACCACATATTGTCAGCTCTTTCTTCGCAGCCAGGAGATCCAAATTGATTATGCTAGTATGAAACATAAACCCCTTTGGCGGAGGTGAGGTCTATCTTACCACCTCTGGTACTCTATTGGTCTGTAGCACCCGGTTGCAATGCAACTCCACATTCGGGCACAAAGTCTCTACCAGCGATTTTGTTATCAACCACAACCCGCGTGATGCTCCCACTAGGGGTCCAAGGCGGGAACTCGGTCCCGGGGCCTCCTGATCCCCACGCTGCCGGCCAAACTCACCGGTTGGAGCTGCGTAGCAAAGCACATAGCAAAGCTACTACCAAGTCGTGATTTATACACCATACTTCACGGGATTGGTCGCCCTGTGGCAAAAGAGTACAGACTGGACATTTTTACATACCTGCAGGCACGGAGACCCCAGGCAGATGGAACGGTCGATACTACATTGCAAGGATGCAGTACCCTCACCGGTGGGAGGGGGGGAAAACACCACACGCCTTCCGTTCGGCGACGGTGAACGGCAACCATTAAATGTAGAGATAGGGGAAAAACCCATGCCCGTACCCCCCGAGAGATCAAAAAGATACAGATGACAGGGCACGAACCCGAGACCTGCCCGTGTGTATCCCTATCACCCCCGGTACCAGACAAAGTCTCTGGTCAAACTTCGTAGATAGTCTAACTCTGTAGAAAATCTACTTCCAATTTCAACCCCTTGCGGCCCAGCGACTGGTGCCCCCGCACACGAGCACACAACTGCCAATAATCAAGCTGAACGGGATTGTGAGATCACCATGATCCGAGCAGCCCCACAGCCGCTCAACCCCCAGGTCAGACTGTCTTGAAAAGGTCAGCAGACCCACTTCCCACAACTACATCACAGTAGCTCTTCGGCGAGCAAACGCTCTAGAAGCAAACACCGTTGCTGAAGCCAAACCTCCCTGTGTTGAGAGCATATTGCTAACTATCCAGTCATCCCCAGACCTTGTTATCGCTAATCCCTGGAGGTCCCTTATATTTGCATATAAGGGACATTCGCACAAAACGTGCGGCCAGTCTTCGACTGGTGCATCACAGTTGCACGACTCGCGATCGGGCAGAGCTCTCTTATGCAGGAAGTCATTGAGTGACCCATGTCCCGTAAGCAAGAAACCAAGACAGAGGTTAAAGCCAAAGTCAGGGTTTCTTCCAACGAACCTAACATCTGGTAAAAACCTAAACGTAGCGCGTCCGTTCTGACTCTCTTCTCAATGTGTTTGCCATCTCGACAAAACACATTCGTCCAAGAGCCCCCTATACTCAGTCCTACTCAGGCTCTCAACCCCGTCAATGGGCCAGTCCGTTCCCGTAAGTGCATAGGGTAGCACCCATCAGTACTTGAAGGGCCTCTGTCGAAACCGTACGACACACTGGCATGCAAGCCAATAACACCAATCTCTGGAAAGAGAGGATCTTACGGTACCCGAACGCAGACTTCACCGATTCGTACCACACAGGGGAAGCGTAAGTTGCATTGCAACAAACAGCCCCTGATAAACGATACGAACAGCTCGTCTGCTAAGCCTCCAGTCACTCCTCAGCACTCGTCTAAGCTGGCCGACAGCGCTAACCAGCTTCCCTCTCAGCCTATCAAAATGAGTCATGTAGTTCATTCGCTCTCCCATGGCAACACCCAAGTACTTCACCTCGGTGACGCACCTGAGCACAGAACCATCAGCCAAACAAACAAGAAACTTGCGAGATAATCTACCCCGCAAGAGCATCATGTTGGTCTTATCGACAGCAACATCTACGCCGACATGTTTCGACCATTGCCTAACTATCGTCATCATGGCCCGAGCCCTCTGTTCCACCTGAGAACGAGAGGGACCCTCAACCATGATGAGTAGGTCATCAGCATATGCGCAAATTTTGTACTGGTCACTTAGCTGCCGTAATAACGGGTCCATCATTAGTTTCCATATAAATGGACCGCAGATGGAACCCTGCGGGCAGCCACGAACAACATCAAGTTCCACCGTACTGTTTGCCCCAACTACTCTAGCTGTTCTGCCACAGAAATAATTATACCAAAGGCGCAACTCCTGGCACTCTACCTCCTGAAGCCTTTTCAACACCCTCACCCACAACAGGTAATCGAAAGCGCCCTTGAATTCTACGAATACACCAGGAACATAGTTCTCAGTGAATTCGTTCACGCACCTCCGAACGTGGATCTAGGCATCCTCAACACTACAACCCCTTGAGAAGCCGTATTGATAAGGACACATACCGTCAATAACCCTCTCACTCAGTCCTTGCACCATTATTCTTTCCAGTGCTTTTCCAAGCACTGGAAGCCGGTCAGGACTGCTCCTGACCTTATCGGGTGATTTTAGGAGAACAATGACATTGGCTGTTTTACACTGACGCGGAAAATAGCCAACATGTACACACTGCCTATACAAAGCCTCGAGGTAGTCCGGAATAGTCTTCCAGATGTTTTTACACATCTCTCCGTTTATTGCATCCATACCAGGTGACTTACGAGATCTCACAAGCGTCATGCTTTCTGCGATCTCTGCTCTTTCCAATTCTGGCGCACTGGGTACCACCTCCGAAGGAAGCGGGGCCAAAGCCTCAGACCTAGGAAAGAACTCCCGCAACAAAGCCTGAACGCAGTCCGCCCAGGAAGTCAGGATGGTATCGCCATCCTTTATTCCTGAGACTTCCACGTTCTTGCCCTTTCCTTTATCGATGGTATAGAGATGTCCCCAAGGATCATCTCTATGCCGAGTAGCGAACTCGCGCCACTCTGACTCCTTAACATCTATAAGCATTTGCTTATATTCTTTAAGTCCGGCTCTCTACGATGACTTGAGGTGGTCCAAGTTGGCGGCCTCTGTTCGCCTTCCCCTCTGGAAACGTTTTCTGAGGCGTCGAACTTCTCTCCTCTTCCGACTTAACTCCTGTGTCCACCACTTTATTATCCTCCTAGTACGCCGCACGCTCCTAGGAAGGAGACTGTCGTTGACGCGGTGAACAGTTTCAACAATCGTTAATATCTGATCATCCACCGTCATCCGATTAAAGGCTTCTAAGGGCACATCGGCAGCTGTAGCTGCGATGTGTGACCGGTACGCATCCCAGTTAACGTTCCTGGTGCGCCACCGCCTGACACCTACGCTGCTACCTTCAATCCGTTCATAAGTGAGCATAACTTCAATGTGGTTATGGTCACTCACGGATGGACTGACCTGCCATCTAGTCCGAAACCTGGGTATCGCTGCGCTATTCGCAATCGTCACATCAATATCCCTAACTCCATACCCACTATGGAACGTATACAGTTCGTTCAGCACGTGAAGTCCCCTAGAGAACATCCACTCCCTTAGCATCTCACCCCGAGATTGGTTCTGATAGCCGGGTGTAGTGCCGGTTACCTTGCTGAACCACATCCAGCACATCCAGTACCAGCCAATGTAGCAGCGCTGTGCAGTCAGCAGAGACTCCATGGCCGATGCCTGGCCCTTCAGGACGACATTTACTGTCCCACCCTTGGTACAATCCCACGGACGGCTATGGAGACGGACACCAGACTTGAAGGCCTCAGGTGTCATCTTGACCTTGAGGTTTTTCTCAAAGAGATCACCCATGAACAAGTCAGGGGTAATCTTCGAGTCCACCCCCTGGAAAATGACACGCAGGCCCAATGTCTCAGGTACCGAGACCGTCAAACCCGCCTCACCGAACTTCCCGTTCTCGGCGATCTTCGCGCGCTCAGTCTTGGTTGGAGTCCGTAATAAGACCCCACCGCCACGGATCTTCTTGATCTCATGCACCCGCTCCTTCAACGTGGGTCCGAAATCGCTCACGAGTCTGTTCACCACTTCCTTAGCGGTCTGGCCCTCATGGCACAAACTACCAAGGACCAGGTCTTGACGGGCTTGGCATCGACTGGTGCAGCGATTGATGGTCGCGCTGCCGGTGCCTTCGCTACGGAAACAGTCGCCACCGGAGCTCGAGCTACCGGAGGCGCTATCTGACCAGAACCCGCGGGTCGCACGGCATTTCCACCGCTGCACCCATCCGCAGCACATCGATGCGGCCCTTAAGGCGCTCGTTCTCCGCAACGAGCTCCATAACCAGTTCCTGGTACTCCGCAGAGTAGTCCAGCATCTGCTTCAGAAGTGCAATGTCCAAGTCCTCCCGCTCGGCAAGCGAAGAGGACATCAGTCCGGTGATCAGCCCCGCAGGGCTTCTTCCCTGACGTCGACCCCCAGATTCACCAGATCTTCCAATGAGGAAGATATGGGAATTGTTGTCGACTTCTCTGCCGCTGCCCTCTTAACTATGGGTGATCTCACCTTAGGTGATGCCACCTTAGCAGACCCCTCACGGCAGGAGCATCCTCTTCACTCCCCTTCCCCTTATGCCTTAGATAAACCAAATGGCGCTCGTCGAAATTGGTATTGTCCATTTTGGGTCACGAACGGAGTGTACTTGCGGCTCGATTCGGCAACTGGAACATGGAAGAATCCATTCTTTAAATCGATGTGCTAAAGATTCTTGCATTCTGGAGACGGTCTAATTGATCTTCAATCAATGGCAATGGAAATCTGTCCTTAACGATGATTTTATTTATACGACGATAGTCATCGCAAAGCCTGGAAGATCCATCACGTTTTTTGACCAAAATGATCGGACTGCTGTATTCCGATTCAGATTCTTCAATGACACCATTTTTTAACCACTGATCTATATGATTATCCACTATACGCCTTTCCGCCAGAGGTAATCTGCGTGGACCTGATGATATTGGCGTATCGTTGTTTAGAATTATCTTCATTTCGATACTGACGTTTTTCGATTTTTCCGGTTCATAACTACCAATAATCTCCATTATCTTTCTTCTGGATTTTGTGCTTGCGCCCTCGTCAATATCATAAACTGGTTCTGAGTTTGTTGTCTCTATTCTCATCAATGAAAATTCATCATCCTTCACCCCGATTTTTCTGATAAGAACTTCGGTTGGACGTATACAGGGTTGCCCATATTCGACGGACCCATGTTTAAAAAAAAAAAAAAAAATCAAAGAAAAAAATAAAAATTTGGCGGTTGGCAATCTCATTCATTTAATTTGTTCCAAGTAGATTTGTTTACATCAATTTTTGAATATGATATCTCTCAAATGGCCGCCTCTAGCGTTGATGGCGTACTGTGCCCTTTTTGCAGCATTTTCCATCGTTTTCGCCAACATTTCGGCCGGAATAGGGGCTATTTCTTCACGAATGTTGTCCTTGAGCTCTTCTACGGTCCTTGGCTTGTTAACGTAATCCTTTGACTTCAAATGTCCCCACAAGAAGAAGTCAGCGGGCGTCAAATCGGGCGAACGCGGTGGCCAGTCCAAATCACCACTTTTCGACATCAAACGGCCCGGAAACAAATTCTTCAGAAAATCGATTGTTATGCGACTTGTGTGCGGTGGAGCGCCGTCTTGTTGAAACCAGAACTGCCTCATACGCTTTCGACAAATAATTGGCATCACAAAATTGGTCATCATGTCGCGATAACGCTCCTGGTTAATGGTAACAGCATGGCCATTTTCGTTTTGGAAGAAAAACGGCCCAATGACCGTTTTCGCACTAACGCCGCACCAAACTGTGACTTTTTCGTCATGAAGAGGCAATTCTTGAATCTCCTGAGGATTTTCAGTGGCGTAAATACGGCAATTTTGCTTATTTACGATCCCATTCAATGTGAAATGGGCTTCATCGGACATGATAATTTTGTTCCAAAATTGCTCGTCATCATCGGCCATTTCGATGACTCGTTGGGCCCATTCCAATCGACGAGGCTTGTCCGCAGGCAACAATCTTTGCGTCAATTGAATTTTGTACGGGAACAAATGCAAATCAACGCGAATAATCCGTTGTAAAGTGGACCGAGCCATGCCCAACTGCTGAGAACGGCGTTTTTGAGATGTTCTTGGGGACCTCTCAACACTGGCTGGTACGGCAGCGATATTCTCGGCCGATCGCCTTGGTCGACTTTTATTTGGCCTCTTCGGATTAGAAAGAGCCTCACCAGTCGAAAATTTTTCGTATAAACGCTTAATGGTGTTCTTAGAAGGCGCACTTCTTACATTTTTTAATATTTTAAAAGCACGTTGAGTTTTCACAATTGACTTCTTCTGTTGAATGTAAATTTCAACTATTTCAGAGCGCTCGCGTGGCGTGTATTGTTCCATGGTAAAAATCTGCTTGGACTGACGCTTCAAACGCGGTATGTCATTAAGCGATCTGACATCTCTGTCAAAAGTTATGGCGTTGCCAGATGGGTCCGTCGAATATGGGCAACCCTGTAGTTAATTCCGCTTGCGAGAAAAAACTTTCGCTAATAGTTACATCTATGTCTATGGAGTGTTGCGGCACGATTACAAAATTTGCAATGTACGTTTCATTGTCTATAGAAATTTCTTTTCCGAATTGACCAATCGCTTTAATTTTCATACGGCCAAAACCGACAAGATAAAAATTAATTTTCTGAAGACTTGCACCACGTAAATTTTTGAATTAACCCGTATCCACCAGAGCCAGATACTCGCGGTCCTCTATTTTGATCGATTTCTTCATTATTTCGTCTTTATGCTCTAGTAATCGCGTATTAGAGTTCAATTTGTTTGACACGGTACAGTTTTTGGATATGTGACCAAACTAATTACGTTGAAAACACTTCATTTTTTTTTTTCCTTATCGCTGAAATCGATAGATTTCTGCCCCTTCTCTCCGCAATTATACCACATGACCTCCTTTTCCTCTTCTTGTGCTCTTTATTCGCTTTTCTCTTAATATATTTTGATTCGCGGCTTCCGAATAGACTTCGGTTTACATTTTTCACAGAATATTTCGTAGCACGATAATTTCTTTTTAAACTCTCTAAAATTCTTTGCTCCGTACTAAAGCGATTTGTTTATGCTTAAGTCCTGGATGCCGTCAATTACGTATTGCGTTACTGAAGTTTCTTCTACATTACCTCGCGAAGCAATTTCCTTTATTTGAAAAAAAAAATACTCTTAGACGCTCTCATTCTTGTCCATTTTTCGTTTGACAAGCAGTTTGTTCGTCAATAAGAACTGCTTTTAGTTTATTTCAAGATGTTATTCCCCTCTAGCCTTGATTTTTTGCAAACACAAACATTTGAAAATCATCCCATTCCATTATATACACATCAATAGGTAAATTACAGCTTCCATCAAACTGTCGTATAGAATCTTCAATATCACGAAAATTGAGCGTAAATCTGGGAGTTCTGTGTGAGGTATTTACACCTCTAGCACTACTTCGAACTTCTTTTCTTTAAGAAGGAGTAAAACAAATATATTTTTTTTTGCAGCAAACAACGTGCTGTTCTTTATTCAATATATTTTCTAAGACTGAACCCAAATGGTTTACTTATTATCTATTTATGGAAATTATTTCTTAATGATATCTTAGTTTAAGCCTTACCTTAAACTATGTTTTTTCTCCATTAAGGACTAACATGAATATTATCAGTAATGTGTTTATGACTATTTGTCTAGACTGCATATAAAACATAGTATGTAATTTTCTTATCATTAGAGCGAGACTGTGATAACAGTGATCACTGTTTGAAAGATCCTGCAGTTTATTATTTGCGTTTGTTTAGGTTTAGGTCTTTTACTTATCTCATATTTTATGGAATGTCTGCAGTTACTGATTATGGTATTGGTCGTTATTGTAGTAGAATTGAAATAGTTCTTGTCTCCTTTTTTCCTGTATAGCTCTATAACATTTACTTATCTGTACTGATGAGTATACTATGGTTATTAGTATGCCGATGGCAATAAATGTGCATAGTGTAGTCATGAATGGGTGTTCTTCTAAAGGAATGAGCATAGTTGAAATTTCTTGTATGTTTGAAAATTTGTGTGGTGTATCTGAGTACAGTACATCCAAAATTGTTAGTTCTTCATTATGTCGTTTATGTATGATCTGCAGTAGTATTTGTTTCTCATTTGTGTATCTGACTGAGTCAATGGTTATGTTCTCTTCAAACTGTACCAAGTGTGGTCCGTTGTATGTTTGATTGAAGATTTCGTGTTTGTTATCAATTAATAAGTTTCCGTTGCCTATGTCTTCAACGTTAGCATTATTTTCGAGTTTAATATTACATTTTGTTGGCTTATCATTTATAATACTTAAAGTACAATTATCTGGATTATTAAGTTTACATATGTTTGTATCCAGTACGTTTTTACAATTTTGTATTCTTTCAAATTTATTATTGCAGAAGGCAATCTTATCGTCTAGTATTAGTTTTCCATTTCTTTGTGAGAGAGGATATATTTTGTAAAGTTTACATTTCTTTTTTACGACAGGATATTTGTATACAGTTATTATAGTTTGATTAAGTTTACATACATGAATATCAGAGTATTCTAATACATATATTATAGGTAATTGAATTCCTTCATTAGATGTGATTTCCTTTATTTCCTGTTAGTCTAAAGTGCCTGAATAAAAGTTATTATTTTTTGCAAAGTTGATTGTATTGGTTAGAGTTAAAAGTTCTAAATAGACTTCATTTAACATAAGTTCTTCGTTTATTTTTTCAATGTTTAATATATTCATTATTTTTTCAAACTGAGAATTTATTATTTTCTGTTTATTATTGTTCTCAACTAATTGGTTTAATCTTGTTTTAATTTCTATTTCATCCTCATGGTCTGGTGTTCCAGCTACAGTTTCTAAAAAGTTTAGGGATCTTTTATTTCTATCGCTTGTTATTTGGGTTTTTAGGATTTCAATTCTTGTGATGAATATTTGTAATTCTGGATTATTTTCTAAATTATATAAAGTTTTCACAATGTTTTCGTATGGTTGTAAAATTTTGGTTAAGTTAACTACATGGTATAGATATTCGTATTCACTGAAAGTATATACGTCTTGATCTTGGATTATTATGTATTTTTTATTGTCCAACTTTGTAACATTAAATGCTAGTGTTACATTGATTATTATCGTGATTATTATTGTTTCTTTTAGCATTTTGAGTTTTAATATTATCTTTATGTACGATTCGTTTTTTATTTGTAGTTACCGTATTACCGTTGTCTGTCTCTACAATGTGTTTGGCAAACTTTGCTATTTCCTTCTTTCGCCTGTGTGTATTTGAGTATATGATGTCTCCTTTACTGAAGGTTGTTTCTTTACGTCCTTTATTGTGATATTCTTAAGTTTTTTCCTGAGCCTTTTTAATCAGTTCATATACGTGAGGGTACTCCTTCGCTGAAAAAAACACGTCCTCGGGTTTCTCTTTTGTAACTGTTTTATTAGTTTTATTGTACTGGCGTATGGCTTCAAATAAGTTAGATCCTTGTGGGTTTTTTGAAATTAAATTTACTAATTCGATAATAGTGCTGTGCACACGTTCAACCTGGTCGTTTGTTGTTGAATGAAATGGTGCTGAGACAACATGTTTTATATGTAGTCTTTGATATATTTGGTTAGCTAAGACTCCATTGAACCCCGGTTCGTTATCTGTTATTACGAACTCTGCGTTTGGGTATATTAAAGAGAGTATTTCGTCTATTTTCTTATACATACCTTTTCGTGTTGGTATATGTCTCATGTGTAAGTATTTTGAATATTTGTCGAGAGTAGAGATGTAAAGTTCTCCACAAAAATAAAATACGTCCATGTGTATGTTTCTTCCTGCTTCTGTCGGTATTGGTGATTCTTTAATTGGTACTTTATTAGGTTTGCGGTCGTATTTAAATATTGGGCATGAATCACATTTATTTGCCATTTCTGTAGCGTTTTTTTTTAATCTCTGGCCAAAAATATTTTCTTTCTAATTCTATTATATTATTCTGCACATTTCTGTGAGCTCTCTCATGTATTTGTTTGATTATCTTTAATTGCTCTTCCTTGTCAATTATGTCTTTTACTAAGTCGTTCGTTTGTATGAATTTGACCGTAGGAAATGTAGTCATTAGTGTATCCTTTATTTTATAAATTGTCTCTGCGTCTGAGAGTAAACCATTTAATACCTTTGGTTTTAGTATTAGTTTGATGGTTTCCGTCAGTTTTTCGTTAGTTGTAAATTTTATTGTGTGTCGAGTATACCTTTTGAACACATTTTTAGATTCGAGTGAATCAGAAGTGTCTTGTATTATTAAGATTTGATTTTTAAAGTGATTCAAAGGTTTAACACTTTGTTTAAATCCCACTGTTGGTGAACTTTGGGCAGAGTGCTGAGATTCATCTGTACTTGAGTTTATTTGTTGCTGTCTGGATAAAGCGTCAGCTACGATGTTTTGATGTCCAGGCTTGTATAGAATTTTTGCTCCATATTCCTCTATGAAGTTTTTCATCTCTTTAATTTGGTATTTGGGTTCTTCTCTGACACCGAAAATATTAGTGATTGGTGGTCAGTGCAAATGGTTAAGTCTGCTATGCCATAAAGGTAGTTCCTAAGTTCTTGCAATGCCCATACTATGGCTAATAATTCTTTTTCGATAGTCGAGTAATTCTGTTCAGTTTCATTTAGTGTTCTAGAAATGAATGATATTGGTCTTTTTGCCTGTGAAAGAACTGTTCCTATTGCAAAATTACACGCGTCTGTTGTTAGTTCAAACGGTTTGTTGAAGTCTGGTTGGAACAATTGAACTTGTGCTTCTAGTTCATTTTTTATCCTATCTAATGCTTCTAAAGCATTTTCATCCAAAGTTATGTTAATTTTTGCGCTTTGGTTCTTTGAAATACCTCCATTTTCTCCTCTCAAATATGTGGTTAGTGGTTTTGTAATCTTAGCAAAATCTTTTATAAATTTCCTATAATAGCTTGCTAAGCCTAAAAATGATCTAAGTTCCTTTAATGTAGTCGGAGCAGGATAGTTTTTTATTGTTTGTATTTTAGTAGGATCTACGGTGATGCCGTCATGTTTTATTACATGCCCTAAATATTCGATCTCTTCTTTAAAAAAGTGAGATTTTCATATTGGCTTTTCGCAATGCGTCTATTATGATATTGATGTGCTCTATATGTTCTTCGTCTGAGGAAGAGTATATGAGTACATCGTCTATGTAAACATAAGCGAATTTTCCAATGTATGGCCTGAGCATGTCGTCTACGCATCTTTGAAAAATGGAAGGTGCATTCTTTAGTCCGAATGGCATCCTTAAAAATTCATACTTAGCGCCGTTTATTGAAAATGCTGTTTTCTCGCGATCTTCCTTTTTTAGTTTAATTTGATGAAATCCCGATTCCAAATCTAAAGTTGTAAATACCTTAGCCTTCCCTAAATTCTGAATTGTCATATTGACATCAGCTATCGGATATCTATCAGTAATAGTCTGGGAGTTTGGTTTTTGGAAATCTACAACCATGCGTCTTTTTGGCTTGCCTTTATCACCGGTACCTTTTTTAGCGACTGCCCATATGGGACTGTTGTAGGGGCTTTTACTTGGCTGAATCATTTTATTATGTAAAAGGTCCTGAATTTCTTTATTGATAAACTCGTTATCAGAATATGGATATGGATATTTTTTAGTCCATATTGGTTCTTCAGACTTTGTTCTTATGGTGCCTTCTATAGTTGTTGTATAAGGTAATTTTTCGTTAACAAAATTATTTTTATTCATAATTTCCTCTATTTGACTTCTATATTTTCCATTATTAATAGTATAATTTATTTTGTGAGTTTTTCCTTTATCCCTATATTTCATTTCATTATTTACTACATCTGTTGTTGCACCTATTTCCCTCAATCCTTGCATTCCTAGAATCATGTCAAACCTATTTATTGAGTTAATTTCGAAGAATGTCAAGTCATAATTAAATAAATGTATAGATTTTTTACTTTCCACATATGAATATCCATGCAACGTTTTTACTTTGATTGGTTTTTCTAATTTAATACTGTATCCTATTTTACACTTAGAGTCTATATAGTTATTAGCAGCTCCACAATCTATTAAAATATTGATGGTCTTACCCGTATTCCTGTCTGTTTTTTTGTAAATGTGGTAGACCATCTCTTAGTCTAAAAAAGCTGTTTTGTGTTCGTCATTTTCATCGTATTCGGCTTGCATTGAGGTTATGTCATCTTCTCTTAATGTGTGGTTGATTCTCCGTTGCTTGTACTGATTGAAGTGATTGTTGGATGCATTGTACCTTCGTTTAAAAGGTTGTTGTGGATGAAAAGGATTATTGTATCTTTGTTGATCGTTGTTGCGTTGATATTGAGTAGGTTGACGTACGTTCCTATCTGTAATGTCTACTTCCATTGGTTGGCTTGTTGTCTGATGATTGGGTGTCGACTGTACATATCTATTTTGATGGTACTGTACATTTGGTCGATAATGATTCTTTTCAAAGTATGGTATTCGTTGTTGCTTATGCTGGTGACTCATTGCGTTTGGTCGATGATTTGGTGAATCAAACTGTAGATGTTTGTCATCGTGGTATATGGTACTGGCTATGGCATAAGCTGTCTCTAGGTCTCTTGGGTTTTGGGCGTATAGAGTTCCAATCGTGTACTTCGAATTCAAACCTATTATGAATGTTCGAGCCGCCTCTTGATTTGCAAATGATTTCATTGCATCGTCTCTTTTTTCATTTCAATTTTTGAAAGAATGAGATTAAGTGCTTCGTTTATTGCTGAATAATACTCAGCTAATTATTTTCTCCCTTGAGAAATCTTCTTCATTTCTTCTAATAGTACATACATTGGTCGCTGGTCAGCATATGTATCATCCAAACGATTTATCATCGAATAAAAATTAAAAATCGTGTTGTGATTTATTAGGATGTCTGCTGCTGCTCCTTGAATTTTTCCTCGAACTATGGCTAATGCAGTGTAGTAGGTTGGTTTTTTTTGAAAATTCTTTATTGTTTCCATGTGGGTCCATGCTGCAGACCTCCATGCTCTGTATTTCTTTTTGTCACCATCGAAAATGGGTAAAATTTTGAACACTTCTAAGTTAATCTGTGCTTATACCGCTGGAACATGCTGTAAGTTGTACAGTTGGTTCAGTGTTAAATGCTCCGCTGGCTGTCAATGCAGTTATTGTCCTTTGAGATTCTGCTTGGGCTGCTACCAATAAAGCTATTTGTGCTTGGATGGCTGCTAAATCTTGTACTGCCATATTTGCTGGGTTTTTT
>JAHXMU010000222.1:103482-114581 GCA_019455685.1 Philornis downsi
GAATAACCAGATCTCTCTGCAGAACTTCCATAGCAGCTCACGACTTCCGACCTTCGGGCAAGTATTCCTTGGTAATGCCATCAGATACCCGTTTGATGGTAGCTAAAGTGAGTAGTTGAGAAACCTAAATGACATGCGAACACCGATGCCTCTTAGGTCAGTAGATAACTTCTGTTACTGAAACTCAACTCACCAGCCTGGTGGTCGTCGGCAGCCCCAACACTTGGATCAGATGCAGTGGCCTGATAAGCCGCTCATCTTAAATAAAGTTTATCATGAAAACACCGAAGAAAATAATGAAACGAATCCTCCTGACGACCCCGCGAACGTTATAAGGACTATGATTTAAGGATATGCACTTGGAGTGTCCACACTCTTTACTGAAACAAGCACGATGCTTAATACCTTGCAATCAAATGGATGAAACGCGTCTTAACCAAAGATGGTACCAAAATACCCTGTGAATAAAACGAATGAAGCGACAAACAAAAATCTTACTGTACCAGACGTTGGATCCTAAGTTATGGCAAAACCGAATGAATCAGTGCTGGGGTGTTCGAGAGGGAAATACTACGGAAAATATATGTAAGTAAGAGTCATTGATTAAACTTTGATAATGTGCTTGTGGTACAAAGCGAGTGTAGCTACAGCAGAAGATATACTATACGTTAAAATGGTGCACGTAAAGATTATCGTAATATTAGACGAACAACTTCAAGGGAATGCAGACAATGAAAGAAATCAAGCTACGATAGATTTGTGAATTGTTGATTTTTTTTTTTTGTTTATGTGAAAGTGATCATACTTTGAGCTTTACTGTCTGGAATAATAGCTATAGCTATCCTATAATGCAATATGAGTGTAATTGATATATGTATTTTTACTTTTGTATACATGACCCCTTAGAATACGATTCGAATGGATCTTGAGAAAGAAAATTATCCAATTGAAGAAAATTTTTTTAGCATACAAATATAATTTACTTCGAAAAGCTGAGATTGTAATTGTTAAAACCAAGTACTTTTGTTGTTGTTTTAGATATCTTAGTGCTGTAAATATATTCCTCTTTGCCTTATCGCATAGATTACAAGGCTTTATTTATCGTGTCATGCATATGTATTAGATACAAGCTCGCCACCGAGGTAGTTAACTTTGGTAGATTACCGGTGCCGATACACAAACCTAGGTCCCCATCTACAAACCTTCCAAAATCTTGCCAACCAATTTGTCAATCGCACCGAATGTAATTTGTTTTGCGTTTAAATAAATATTTTGTTTAAAGTTTTCAAAACTACTTAAATTTGTTTAAAATAATAATATTGCATCCCTTTCTATGAGATACGATCTGGCCGGAATTATTTCTAAGATTCCTCTACCGCCTCTGTGAATGTTGTGCATTGCCATAGATTATTGGTCGAGATAGCATTTTTGAATAAAATATGTCTGCTTGAAGTTTTGTACCTGATTTGTTATTGAAAAAAGTTGTTATTTTTAGGAGAAAAAAATCAAAGTGAACGACCTATAATTGATAAAAACGAAAAGAGAGCACAGTTCGGAGAAAAATATATACGCAATAATAGCCAAGTTAAAAGCAATTCCATAATTATTTGAAAAAATGGTGACGGATATTATCTCTCTTCTGCTATGGTTTTGTAACAATGTGGTTTTGGATACCGATTGTGCCAACTGTTATAAGAGGATTTAATCTGGGTAAACGGGTGGATGTCATTTATATTGACTTTAATGATTGGACTTTACTTTGGATATCTTTTTACATTGAAAATAGAAGACAGTCTGTGTCTTTTAGCAGTGTATGCAACGGTTCTTGTTTCGCCAGGTATACCGTAGGATAATCCAGAAATTGCAGGAGGAAATGGATCGGTTTATTGTTTGATACCATGTTAATTGTATGCATTTAAATCTCGGAAAATTCAAGCAAATTATTTCTTTTGAGGGATTTGGATGAATTTTACTTTGGGTAGTACTGATTTGAGTATGGCTAATTTCTCGACCTTGATATTTTGATAGATTAGGTTTAATTAACATACGAGTATATTAGAGTATGACTCTGTGTGGTATGTGAATGACAGAAGCTGTAAAAAAAACAGTTCTTACTTCTCTGTTTTAGATATGTGCATTTGAATCATTGGTGCATTGGCTCTACGATTTCTTACCTCTATTAGAATTTGTTATCTGAATATCTATATTTTAAAAGCCATATTGGTTTCCAAAGATTTTATCATATGAGAATTGAGATAATTAAATCTGCTCTTATTCTATAATTGAATTGTTTAGATAATTCATTTCAGACATATTCACTCGTCATTTGAATTGACTATCTTGGTGAGGTGGTTGTTATACACATACATATATATTGACTATCTACATATATTTACTCTTTATTCATTATCTTTTACTTTATACTTATCGTGCATGCAAAAGGTATTATTGATTTTATTTTTCTTTTATTTATTTTGTGTTTATTTTTCCATCACGTAAATGGTATTATTGAAGGTGTCATTTCAGTACTCTAGTACTTAATGCATGATCCGTAATTGCTGTCCACTTTATTTTTTTAATCCATCAGAGCTCGAATGGTGATGTGTACGCGGTCCCTTCGTCATGGTGTCATATCCTTTATCACCCGAAGTCTATGTTAATAATATGTGAAAAGTTTTAATAAAAAATAATGGCTGAAAACTACTTAGCGTAATTTAATCCTTCGTATAATACATTGTAATCAAGTATTAGCATCTGATACATTTCGAAATTACAGGTTCATTTTATCGTTAATTAAATGAATAATAGTGAAGTTAGTTTCTTCTGTGTACTTGCAGGAATCTATGTTGCTACGACATCACAATGAGGCTGAGAGTCTTCACGCTGTACAAATAATGGACTGGGAATCAGCCCTTAAAAAATATGAACTGTATGATCTCGATACGCATCATATCATCGATAAGGAGTGTGTGCCCATCGTGCATGTCAGCGATGACTTTGACTTATTACCTGTTTAATTGAATCGTATTGCTTGTTTATAAACCATATACCGTATGTTCGTTTATAGCTCACCTCGTTTATTATACCTATACACCAATTGTGGACTATCTCGCCAGCTGGACTATAAATTGACTTTTGTACTTCTGTATGATCCATTTTATTGTTTATGCACGAATTCGGACTGTATAAATAAATAATGGTTGTTTACGAATACATTTTATATTAAATTCTGTTTCACATTAGAAGATGACTAAATCATTTCATGTCTGTTATTAATGCAATATTGTGTAACCAATATAAATTTAAAGCTTGTTAATACTGTCGCTGAAATTACTCAAAAAACAAATAGTTTTCAAATGGAATTTTGTCATAAGTGATACAAAAAAAGTAAACTTCAGATGCGAATTTTACTATGAACGATGAGTCTTGTGAAAAATATACCGTGTAAGTGCTTAAAATACTATTGATATCTCTAATGGTAGCATAACGAAAAAAAAGAGTTAATTTTCTGCTGTTTTTAAGAAAGAAAATCTTTTGAAATATCTTCCGTACCTCTTCAGTATCGGAAATAAAACAAAATGAGAAAACTTGTAACTTAGTTTTATTATGTAACGGCAAAGTAAATGCAATACAAATCAACACCAACTTTGTTTGAGCTGTTTCTCGTTGTAAATACTGAAGCAAGAAAAAAATTATAATCAACACTCTTGAAATATTACACATCATACACGAGTCAACTGAAATAATGAGTTACAATAATTACGCAAGGAGAGGCGAGAGTATGTAAGTTATTTGCATACTGCTGGCCGTTTGGCTCAACAAAGAAACTCTTCGTTTTTTAAGTAATAAGTTTTATTAAGCAACCGTACGAGTTGCGTGTTGCCTTTTACAAATTTGACGTAAGACTGTCTGAACCCAATTGCTAACAAAATAGCCTTGTCCTACTCCACGGTTCATTGGATCTTGCTGTCAATGCAAGATCTCATATTTCGACTGGCAACTGTCAGGCCACTCTTGTCACTATGTCAACATAGCGCAGAATTTGCTTAGTAGACAGAATTACGCCGACGTCGAAGTGCAGCCCTGCTGCGACAAAGTTTGGCTGCCAAGCTTAGCAACACTCCGTCTGCTGCTAGGCAAGACGGGGCTTTTAGATCCTCCCTCCCTTAAGTGAGGGCCGTCCTCGGCCTTCTGGAGGTTATTGATCACGATCTGCAGCTCACGTTGGCGTCGTTCACGTTTCTTCATCCTATATACCTTATATGAGGCCAACCACATAGCAACAATGCAAGGGGTGACACCTCCCGACAACAGAGCTCTGGACGGAAGTTTCGATTCAATGTCTGCTATGTAGTGCAAGTTTTCTGAGTTCAGCCGATGTAAGTAAGGAAGACCAAGAGCCTCCTGATGACCAGTGATGTTTATTAACGTTAGCACCGGTGAAGCAGAACTGCGGTGTGGGATACCGATGCAATTTTTGTTGGTTGTCCCATTCAGTATCACCTTATCGTTGAAAGTGACAAGGTATGCGCTGGCGATGAGTCGGTGTCGTTTGCTTCTTGAATCCAAACAGGCCGATCGTTGATTATTATGATTACGTCATCCACGATCGTGATAGGATCTAACTGGCTGTGCGCTGTGCCCCCGCATGAAGCTATAAAAGTATAGAAAGTTGGTGTCTTGTAATACCTTAATACTAGATATTTCTATTACACTGTGGAACATTTTTGGGGTTTTTGTGGGGGGTGAGAAATTCCAAGTCAGGGTGATGGTACTAGGTCAGTATAGTAAAATCCTCAAAGGGTTTCGCGTTCGTATTTGTCAGTTTTTTTATGACCTTTTACATTTTTTCCTTATCTTGATGTTTTTTCGCTTAGTTGTAAAACTTTGGTAAAAACGTAGTTTGACATAACTCGAGAACGACTAGTTCGATTTTGCTGAAACAAATTGAGAAAAATTAAGAATTACATTTCCTTTAATCCATTCATATACTGTTCCTCTACCAAATCAACATTTTTGCAATTATAAATAAATTTATGAAGAAAATTTTGTCAAAAAAATTTTTTTTTTTTAATCATATAAACCCCAAACGGAAAAAAGTGTCAAGTCTTATAACTTTTACGTAAGGCCACATAACCTATAAACAAAATGCGGCATAGATCACAGAAATCGATTAACGCGTTCTGCTTTTATTCAAAATTAAGTAAAGGTATGAATTTCAAAAATTTGCTCGAGATATGCTCAAAATTCCTTGGAAAAAACATTGATGATTTTTTTTATGATTCTTAGAATTAATAAAAAAATTATTAAACAAAAGGTTATTTGATTTTTATGGTTGCTGTAAAAAACTGAAAAACGGTCATAAATGTGCGCGGACAATTAAAAGGAAAAAAGGAAAGTGCACTTTTGTAATTATTTGGGTTTTTTCTGTTGGCTACCTGCATGATTTTTTTTACACAAATTGGCCCCACATTCATGTGTGGTCATGTTTTAGAACGTCAGTGAAATATTGAAAAATACGTAGTATAAATAGGTGTTCATTGTTCGATTTTTGTCATTCATTTTGTCATAGAATATGGAACTGTGCAAGCCAGATATAAATAGCTTTTGCTACTGCTGCGGTCAATATGTCTCAACACATAAAAAAAGGGAAATTTCAGTACTGATTTTGTTCAAATATACGAGATGTACTTCAACCAAAATGTTATAGTGAACAAAAATTGGGTGCCAAATATAGTGTGTAAAAGCTGCTACAACCGTCTAATGGATTGGGAAATTAGAAGACGTGAAAATATGTCATTCGGTATCCCAATGACTTGGACTAATCCTGGCAAAGCTCACGATCCATTGAATTGCTATGCATGTGCGAATAAAGGAGTATAATTACGTTGGTGTTGCATGTGCCGCAACACCATTGCCTCATTCGGACCACATTCCTGTGCCAAAAGCTTCTAGCCCAGATATTTTATCTTCTATGACTGCTCCGACATATGATTTACGTGATGATCTCCCATATGAGCCATCAGTATCCCATGAGCCAATTTTAATAAATCAAAATAAGCTTGATTCAATTGTTGCCAAATTTGGAATTAACACAGCATAAATCGGAAGAGCTGGCTTTGTTTTTGAAATCAAACAATTTGTTGGCACCCGGTGTGAAAGTCACGGCTTATCGAAGTCGTCTGGCAACACTCCAAAGTTTATTCCTTGTGAATGATGGAAAAACTTCTGCATATTGCCCGGATGTAAGAAAATTGATGGACGCAATGGAAATAAAATATGAAGCAGATGACTGGAGATTATTTATTGACAGTTCAAAACTCAGCCTGAAGGCAGTTTTACTACATAAGACCAATAAAAAACCTTCAGTTCCAATCGCCTATAGTACAGAAACGAAAGAAACATGTGATGCACTGGAAAATATTTTGAAAATGGTTAACTACGCCAAACATACGTGGCGCATATGCTGCGATTTAAAAGTTGTAGCTATGCTTTGCGGTCTTCAAAGCGGCTATATAAAATATATGTGCTTTTTGTGCGATTGGGACACACGATTTTCCGGTGACCAATATGCATGCCACGGATGGAAACTCAGAGAGCACAGCAGGTTACAAACGGCCAATATTATTCGTGAGCCTCTAGTACCGAAGAAGAAGATATTGCTGCCTCCACTGCATATTAAACTTGGAATTGTTAAGAATTTCATTAAAACTATCGCCAAAAGAGATGAAGTTTTCTTGTGTTTGAAACCAATTTACCCGAGACTCAGCGAAAGTAAAATTAAAGAATGTAAGTTATAATATCACATTCATTTCCCATGATTTTCCATCTTTACAAATTCATTTTTTCCAATCAGGCGTACTAAATGGTCCAGATATACGAAAGCTGATTAAAAGTGACGCATTCAACAATATTTTGATTGACGCTGAAATGGATGCATGGCAGGCAATCAAAGAAGTAATAGAAGGCTTGTTGGGAAAGCATCGTTCTACCAACTACGATGTTTCTGTCGCAAGGATGTTAAGATCGTTCTCGAAAATTGGTGTCCACATGTCCTTGAAAATCCATTATTTACATCATCATCTGGACTACTTCAGCAAACAATTGGCTACCGAATCTGATGAACAAGGCGAACGCTATCATCAAGTTGCTATGCCATTTGAAATGAGGTAATACTGATTTTTTATTTTTCAAACTCATTTTAATAAAAAAAAACTTACAGATATAGAGGCAAAAAGTCGCCGAGTGCAATAATTGCGGAAATTTGCTGGTGGAGTAAGCTTGTGTGGCAAGACAATGATGATCCTGATGATAAAGAATTTTCAGGAGGTGCAGAAGGGCCAGCAGTGGAGTCACACATTGACATTATGTGTGGTTCAGAAACTGATGACAGCGATGAATGCGATGCCAACAGTCCCGAACAACCACCATCGAAAAAGTCTAGGCAATATTTATTAAAATAAATAAAAATAAATAAATAAAATAAAAATAAAAAATTATAAAAATGTTTTCTTTATTTTTTTAGTAGTTTATGGCCAGAAGTCTGGAGTTATTGGGGAAAATTTATAAAAAACGCGATAAATGACACTTTTTTGAATAAAAACAAATATCAATATTCTTGTCAAAATGGAATACCTTCACTTAATTGTAAATAAAAGCAGAACGCGTTAATCGATTTCTATGATCTATGCCGCATTTTGTTTATAGGTTATGTGGCCTTACGTAAAAGTTATAAGACTTGACACTTTTTTCCGTTTGGGATTTATATGATTAAAAAAAAAAATTTTGACAAAATTTTCTTCATAAATTTATTTATAATTGCAAAAATGTTGATTTGGTAGAGAAACAGTATATGAATGGATTAAAGGAAATGTAATTCTTAATTTTTCTCAATTTGTTTCAGCAAAATCGAACTAGTCGTTCTCGAATTATGTCAAACTACGTTTTTGCCAAAGTTTTACAACTAAGCGAAAAAATATCAAGATAAGGAAAAAATGTAAAAGGCCATAAAAAAAAAACTGACACATACGAACGCGAAACCCTTTGAGGATTTTACTATACTGACCTAGTACCATCACCCTGACTTGGCATTTCTCACCCCCCAGATTGGCTGCTGTACTGTGTTATTGATGCTATACTAACATTAGTAGAGCGCTCATTTACTATTTCTTTGATGTCGTAGGAATCCAGAATGGTTGGGTTTACTATGTTTACTTTCGCGAGTGAAATTGCCAATATTAAATTTTGGAGTTCTGAGGCGACCATTCTGATTCTTGACAGTAAGATTTCAGAGAGATGACCCGTGTCAATTTGCGTGTTTTTCGCTGCTTTTATTAAAATGTTGACCGTATCTGTTAATTTGTAGTTGTGTGTCTGTGTTTATTCCCACCTGCCTTCTTTCTGATTCTGTTAGCTCCGTTTGTCCAAATTTAAGTTGCTCCCAGTCATCAAAGTCCGGGGTTCACGCGATTACTAGCCTGCCGATGGTAGACAGTTAGTGTAGATAGCAAGTTCCCTATCTGTTCGGTGTCCGCTTTTCTGCATGTGGGACTGCGGGAAAAGCTTAAGATGATTCAAAGTATCATTTCTATTTCTGCATACGCTAAGAGATTTGTTGAATGGTGGAAGTACCTAAAATCGCTCCATAACCACATATTTTCGTCTACAATCGGGATGTAATTTGAGTTTGAATAGTCGGTCAGTCTTGAAGTCACCGGTGTTAGTAAAAGTAGCACCAAAATCCTGCAATAAATGGATATTTTCAGTATTTTTTTTTCCTGTTACTAGTAGCTTATATAAAAAAATTGTTATATATGTATATATTATATTATATATATTATATGTATATATTATCAGGCCTGTCACAGAATTTTGTGATATGGTTTCGAATTCGCATTTTCCAAATCGATCGATATGGTTTAACCTTCTTCAGAAATCGATCGATTTTGTTAATTCCCAAATTGATGATATCCCGTTTTTTTTGATATGGCAATGCAAAGAATAAAGAACACAAAGAAAAAAGCAAAGACCATATGTTTTAAAATAAGCAAAAGTGTTAAAATTATTACAAGTGACAAGACTATAATTAAAGTTTGTAAAGTAAAAAGTGTCAGTTCTTTGAGTAAAAGATTAACTAAACAAAAACAAAACAATTAAACATGTTTTCACAAATTATTTTGTTTGTTGTGCCTTTCGTTTTGTTTCATCAAAACTTGCCAGTATGCAATGTTATTGCAAATTAGTTACTTTTACTTTGAAGAAATATGTGGTTTATACGAAAAAAAAGGTGGCAATACTGCATTAAAAAGTAGTCAAAAAAAAGTTGCTTGCTGTGCTACCCCCGAAAAATACGCAATAATTGTTTAAATTAATCATTAATATGTTTATTTTCACCGCAATCTATTAAACAACAGTATCTTTTATTGATATAAATCAATTGCAAAAACATTTTTTTAGTTTAAGATAGGAAAAAAACCAAAACCATTTACATAATTGAAAGTGGTTTCAAAACGAAAAAATTTTGCGGTTTTGATTGTCTGGAGAAGCAAATTTCGAATTGGAAACCATTTCGATCGAAATGGTTTTCTGTGACAGGCCTGTATATATATATATACTGGCGGACCCGGCGAACTTCGACTCGCCACAATTTAACGCCTTCAGATAAACTCTCGAGTAATAATAAAACACAGGTAGTTCAAATTTCAATGTGATTTATTTGAGTGGAATCGAAATCAGTAGAGAGCGATATGATGAACAATGTTTTTTGATTTGTTTTCCGGCGCAAAAACAATCAACGAAGACGGTTTCCCAACACGCGAACAGGCAACGTACAGCTGACCGTGTGAAAGACAGGGAAATTCCAAATTAATCCCCCAGACTTCCAGCGACTGGCCTTGCGATTTGTTTATTGTCTTCGTAAAAGCCAATCGAATGGAGAACTGAATCCGCTTAAATTGGAATGGAAGATCAGTTGAAATTCTCGGAATTCGTGGAGTAAGGACTTCTTCTTCTTTGAATTTGCCCTCGATAGTCGTCACTTGAATCGCATTGTTCATCAGTTTCTTGATGGACAACCGTTATCGCTATCGACGAACTTGTGCAATATGGGCACGTCTCCATCCATTATGTTCTGCGCGTTCCTCTTGCGTTTGATTATCACGGACTTTCAGACTAATTATTGCACTACGTATACGAAGTCCACGATTTGATCGTCTAATAGGTGGCATTAGTCAAATAACTCTCCTTGAAATGGAATAAAGTCCTTTTTGACTAATCCTATTAAAAAGACAATTTTTTTCAAAAAAAAAAAAAAAAAAAAAACTTACGAAATGAATGTATCGCAATAAATGCCCGCAATCCAATAAGGTAACCTCACTTTTTACACGCAAACTTATTTTCTGAAAAAATGTTCGAATTGATAAACATTACACTAAATTTCAATTGATCGTACTGGTCCTACCGTTAATGGATGTGATACGCGATATATGAGTATCCGAATTCAGTGTAATAATACGCAAAACTCGAATCAATTACAGCAAGAAAAATAGCACATTTGTTTAATAGAAAATCACAATGCGAAAAGTGCAGCTGTCAAATTGCTCTCAGTTTCAGCATTGAACGCAGCACAGCGCCATTTGTTATTTGTCTCGTTAACTTCTCCACCCAAAATTCACGCAAAACATATTTTATCGCAATAAATTTCGTAATTTTCCGAAATTTTCCGAGCTTCACAACGAATTTTCCACTTTTATATCGCGCAAAATCATCAAATCATGTTATAAAATACAAAATTTCGTCGAAACAAATTGAAAATTTTCACGCTTTTCCGAAATTTTTCGTGTTTTCAACTAACAGTTTTCTATTTTGCCATTCGAAAAGACATTCCGGAACAATTGCACACAAAATTCCATACAAAAAATCAATTTTCGATTTTTTCAATTTTCCGACTTTTCCGGAGGGGTTTCCCAAAATTTTCTTTCGTAAAAACCTTCTCCAGGCAATTACGAACAATTGAGAAAAAATTTGAGCCAAATTGGTCCAGGCGTTCTTGAGTTATGCGCTTACCAACACATTTAACGATTCATTTTTATATTATAGAT
>JAHXMU010000223.1:0-12169 GCA_019455685.1 Philornis downsi
TTAAGGCAAAATAATGACGACCACATAAATTTTAACGAAGCATTAAAAACTTTCTCATTTCTCATAATTAATCGCTTTTGTTTCAAATTAAATATAGAGTAAATTAAGCTCAACAAGAAAGGAGGGATTTTCCCAGAACTGAACCTGGGATTTTCCTCTACTTTTTTTCCGCAGAATCTGCATATACGAGTAATTTATTATCTGCACATAATCCCATGCAGGTGTTTATATGACGACGCATACGATGAAATAAAATATAAATATGAAAATAACTTTGTAGTTTACATAGCAATGCTGGCGAAGAAAGAATATTAAAGTAATTTTTATGCATTTCCGTTTGCTCCGGCCTTCTGACAAACAGCATAATCCTTTACTTTGTTGGTGGTGAACATTTCCATTTCAGATGAGATGCATCATATCTGGCTTTCGTTACACACATTCACCGGTGAACATCATGAGGGTGTGTGCACACAAAAAAAAGAGTCATTACAATTGTTGTATATTTACTTTCAACCATTTTTGCACTCTTTCTTATTTTACTTTACTTATGTGTGGCTTTCTTTTCATTCTCTCTCTTTCTCTGCGTGCATCTCCTTTGTAGGTTCCCATCCGCCGCGAATAGTGGAACATCCAATTGACACGACGGTACCACGTCATGAACCAGCAACGCTTAATTGCAAGGCGGAAGGCTCTCCCATACCCACAATTCAGTGGTACAAAGATGGAGTACCATTGAAAATTTTACCCGGATCACATCGGATAACGTTGCCGGCTGGTGGATTATTTTTTCTCAAGGTAAGTTTGGGCACAAGGCAAAAAGGGAAGCATAATAAAATAGGTAACCAAGAAATAAAAGAATGTGGAATGGTGACGCAATGGAATGTAATAATATTTGCAAAAAGTGTTGAATACGTTGGTAGTTAACGACTTGGAAGTGCCCTAGTAGAAATATCTTTGCCGGAAAGGAAGGGAATTCTTCTATATTACAAAGTAAAACGTATAATGCCGCTGAAATTTGCAGTTTATGTGCACAATTAATGCGTGGTAAAGTTAAATATATTTTTGGGAGTAGTTTTAGACAACAAACTAAATTTTAACTATCATGTGGATAATGTAGTCCGACGTTTAAATTATTCACTGCCAAGTTTTTATAATACTGATTTAGTGTTTAGTGTTTAGCTTATATCATGCCTGGTATTCTATATTGTTTAGAGTTATATAGTGGCACTAATAAACAAAATATGAGGAAAGTTCAGATGGCGTTTAATAGAGTTATGAGATATTTATATTCACAGAGGCGTCGTGTTCATATAACACCGTAAATTAAGCGTTTCTTGGGTTTTAGTTTTAAAAATTATGTAGATTTTAGGTCTTTGCTGTTATTTTATAAAGTTGTTCGATTGTGTAGTCCTCAATTTCTTTTTAATTCATTTAATTTTTCACATTCCACCCGTAATAAGCAGCTTCTTATTCCTAAAGTAACCACACTCATGGGTCGTGCTTTTGTAGTAAGAGTAGCTCGAATTTATAATTTACTACCAAGCCATTTAAAAAGTTTTAAATTATGTCCTGATTCTTACAAAAGGCACATTCTACAACACTTTCAGACTTTACTGTAAAATTTAATTTTCAATTAAACTGTGAGCAGCCTTTATTACATACCGATTATCTTATATTTCAAGATTATATTCCGATTAACTTCTAACTTTTGAATTAGTCTTTTTTTTCATACTTTTTTTTTTTGTCTTTAATGATCGTAATGTCATATTATATTTTTATAAATTTTACATTTAATTTTTATTACATGTTTTTTTTAACTTATTGTATTGAGCAGATTCAATCTAATAGATGAATTGTTGCATATTGCAATTTACTTATAATTGGCCGGAAGGCTTTAAATTACAAGCCAGAAATAGATAAATAAATAAATAAATTACACATAAAGCTAAGGTTTCCAAGGTTGAACTTTGATAATGCTATCACTTGTGGTTTCTCCCAACTTCACATGTGACAAAAAATGAGCTTCATCGCTGAAGAAAATTTTATTGGATTGAAACCCCACGTTTGAATCGCCACTTTTGTAGTAAGTTTTAACTATTTTTACGCACTCTTCGTCTATAAAACGAGCCATATTCACAAATAGTAAACCATTCATTAAATAAATAACACTTCAGATGACAGCTATTCAAGAGTTGACAGCCTTGCCAGGCTGGCGCTTTTGAAACCACTAAATAGATAACACTGTATACATATTAGAAAAGCTACATTACGAATGAGTGTCATGAGCGCAAGCTATCTCCCAAATCTTGGCGCTACTATGATTTTTTTATACTATCACTATTACAGTTTTAAAATTAATTTTAATATTACCTATACTACTATATGTTATTTTATGAGAGGTAATTCGTTTAATGTTTATATTTAATTTTTAGGTAAAAAAGATATTTTAAGTGTAAGGAAATTGGGATAATAATAACGATCTCTTGCGGGTCGACATTTGTGGATTTCATCGTACTGACTCCATAACTCTCTCGACATTGTCTTCGGTCCTAGATATTCTTGGGCGACCATTTGCTTGTGGTTTAAATGTTGAACCGGTCTGTTCAAAACGCTTTACCCATATTTTAATTAAATTAGCACTCGGAGCTTCACTAATTCGCCGTAGTCCATATTCAGCACAATATAGTCGTAGTAGTAGCATCAAATCATTTGATTTGCATCACGCAAAATGCGCGACGCTTCCCTCGGCGAAATCTTCGTTTCGTATAATTCTTTGTACTCATAAAAGAATATCTAGATCGACATTTTTTCAAACTTTTCCAAGAAGGACTTCATTCTTTATTAAAATTAACAAAATAACATCTTCCCTTATCAAGAGCCGGCAACTCGAGTTAAATCATCATTATCAATTAGTTGTCTGTTCCTATATTTTCAAAATTTTTACATACACAAATTAAACAAAAATAAAAAGCTCCGGAAATAAAATTCTACCAATTTCCAAGAAAGTGTGAAACTGCCGTTACGTTCATGTGGGTCCACTTCAGAGAACACTCAACTTGCAACCTAAGAAAATAAAGTGAACTTTTTTATTTCTCCTTAATGGAGTATGATGTCTTTCTGAAGGATTCCTTTACACTACTCCTTAATGTAAATGTTTTCAAGCCTTTTGGCATTAATATCTTTTTTTTTGTCGTCCTTGTCTCAGCCTTTATGAAAGCTCTTTGTTTCTTTCCATTCCCTTCAAAAGCAGTAAGGTCTATATTAATCCTTATTCGGTCTTAATTTTCTGGCTGACATTGCAAACGTGTTGGGAGAATGAGAGAAAAAAAAGAATTTCTTTTATTTTTGCACAGTTGTTTTCCTCTTCGGGAAATTATAAAAAGTCATTTGTTTATGGCGGTGATGACGATGATTATGATGCTGACGAGGTCCACCATGAAGATTGGGGCGTTGGAGACGGCCACGGGGAAAGTGTTGATGACACCGACGTACCTGTGTTCCACAACCGCTATCCAACTACATATGTATGGCTTTCACTTCAAAAGGATCTCTCACGGTTGAGGTCTCCGCCCTGTGTCCTGTGTATGCTGAGCAGCTTACTAATTACTTTTTTGTTGCCTTTCTCTCACTCCTGTTGTTGTTTAATGTCCGCCATATAGTGGTGTACGGTTGTCGTCTGAGATCTCTTTCCCGTGAAAACTGTTGAAGTTGTTCGTTTGTTGCTGTTGTTTGTGCCGAAAATGCCTGAGGTATGAATGCTGTGTACTGTATGTACGTACGTGTGTAGTACGTGCGTTTTTCGGATAAAGCAGAAATTTTTCCAACGTAAAACAACTTCATTAACGCAAAATAAACATGGAAACCTTTTGATAAATTTGCACAAACAAAATAGCATCACCATAATCAAAGAGAGGAAGAGCTGGAGAGTACAGTGAGCCCGATGAGCGGTAATTGTTGGCAGTAGGCGACAATAGAGAGATAGTAAAATTTAAAGCATCAAAATCAAGATTATAATTGGTTCAATGTTTGAACCAATAACTCTATATGTTTACTTATGTTAGGGATTATAAACCAATGAAGTTGTTAGCGTTCATTAAACTTCCACGAGCTATAGTTTTTTGTAGTTTTCCACTCCTTCAATTTACTGTTTATCCTAAATCTATTAGCAGAGACTATATTGCCGAAGCTATACGTACACATAATTTGGGTATTCCAATAGGAGTTGGTTACGTTGTGATCAGAGAATATCCAATTTGCTTCTAAATATCTGTGTTCTAAAATCTGGCACCATTACATCCATGTCTCTGGTTGCCTCTACATAAAAATTTTTGGCTTTGCCCCTAAGACGTTATTATTTGTATCCCTTTCCAAGCACATATAAAGTATCCCTCCTTTCGGAGTATTTGTTGCTCTTCGCACCGTGAAAACATATTTACGAAAAATAGAACCTATTGCGCCCTGGGATTTGGGCCACATTCGGAATTGTTGTCAATTCGAAATCCACAACTTTATAATGAAAGCATGTTTACAAATGATTCATTAAAAGTATAGCCCATCGCTAGCTGCTACTTTTCTCCATCATTCCGGCATAGCTCGAATTCCGTCGCGGTAAAATTGTCTATCTTTTGAGTCATTTTCCACGATTGTGGTCGTCATATGAGTGAAACTGCTGGTCAGGCAGACCGTGTGCCATCGAACGGAACAAGTGATAATCGGACGGCGCAATATCTGGAGAATATGGCGAATGGGGTAAGAGGTTTTTACGGGCTTGGCCACGTGAGGTCGAGCGTCCTCATACTAAAGAATTACTTTTTCGTGCCTCTCTGCATATTGTGGGCGTTTTTCGAGCAGACCTCAGCTGAATCGCATTAATTGAAATCGGTACCGATCCCCAGTGATGATTTTGCTTGGTTATAATAGCTCGTAATAAATAACACCGACCTGGTCCCAACAAATACAGAGCATAACCTTCGCAGCGTGAATATTCGGCCAAGGCGACGACGTAGCAGCAAGACTGGGCAGCCTCCATGACTTTTTTTCTTTACAATGCTGTAATGAATCCATTTTTCACCACCCATTACAATGCGATGAAGAAAACTCTTCCTTTTTTGTCGCTAAAGTAATTGTTCATAGGCGAAAAAACGATTCTCAACGTCCTTTGGCTCATAATGAATCCAGATTCCTTGATTTTTAATGATTCCCAACGTATGCAATCACTTGGAAATAGCTTGACGGGTAACTCTAAACACTGAAGCAAGCTCTATTTGCGTTTGACACGGCTCCTCATCAAGCAATGCCTCAAATTCAGTGTCTTAGAAATTTTTTCGTCTTCCTTCAGGCGAACGGTCGTCAACATCTAAATTACCATCTTTAAAGCGACGGAGCCAATCTCGACACTTTGTTTCACTTAATGCAGCATCTTTGTTAACATTTTGAAGCTCTCGACGAGCTTCAGCCGCCGTTTTCTCCGATTGAAAGGAGGAAATCGGTGCTTCCCGCATGTGACGATTATTTGGCACAAAATCACACTTATTCACACAACCAAAACAAAATGACGTCACAAAATATCACTATTATGTCAAGCCGGTATGTTTATCATAATCTTGGCTCATGATGTTTATCGACTAGCACTTACAGCTGGCGCCATCTATTAACAAACAGCGGGAACTCAGTTGCCCACCTATTACTTTCTGTTTTTAATATTTCAGTACTTCCAGACTGCAATACTTGAATGTTGCAATAACTACTTATTTTAATGCATCAGTATTTAATTTGTTAAATGCAACAATACTTCAATAACTCAAGACTTCAAATCTTGAATAAGTACTTGAGTACTTTGAATTCATTCTTAGATCCCTAAACACTTGAAAACTAGAATAGTTGCGTGTTTAAATTCTGTGAGATTGGATTAATTCAATACCCGAATACTTGAATATACGAGCACTTGAATAAGCACATATTGAAATGATTTAGTACTATTTTGGGCCATTTAAAACTTTAATGCTCTAGTTCGATGATATTTGAATACTACTGGCTTATTTGCATACATGAATATTTTCACAAACGATTCTCGGTGTACTTGAATATTTGTACACGTCAAAAACATCAAAAATTGAAATTCAGTTTTTGAATACGGAAATATTTAAATAATTGAGTACATCTACATTAAACTGATAGAATGCTTGTTCTCTTAAACAACCGAATTCTGGAATACTAACTTAGTGAAATATTTTAATTCTCCTATACTATTTCAACACTTTAATATCGTACTTTGGCTTCGGACAACCCACTGTCTGTAGAATTCCATGGAACTTTTCTTAAAGCCAGACGTAAATAACGATAAAAGAGCTGCTGCAGTAGCATCATATATATGCGAATATGGTTTGGAAACTATGAAATGTTAGCCATTGCACAATCAGCCTTTGGCAATGTGGCTGAAGCCAATGCAGAAACTCTACTGATGATGGTGATGAAAGAATATAAAGCTTTATCATCGAAAGGTTGCCGACTTGAAACAACAACATCAACAGTAAAATCTATGTTTAAATATAATCAAACCATGGCTAAATTAAATGTATGATATGATACGTGTATATGTATGTATGTACATATATGTATGTATTACAAGAGAAAGATGTCTTATATAGTTCTATCTGTCTGAGAAGTACGTCTGCGATGAATTAATTTGCATTTGTTTGTTTGTCTTTAACTTCAAATATTTTGTGTTTCAAACAAAACAAACATCAAGCCCGTCCTGTTTGCAAATGTGCCGCCTTCCTGCCTGCCAAATTATCATTCACATGTAGACGTATGCGCGCATAACTTTCATAGAGTTTTTCTCAGATTCTACACGGCTTTCCAGATGCATTGATGGCAAACGAAAAGTGTAAGTTTATTTTAACTCTTAAACACAAATTTCCATTTATTTGTTTAGTTCTTTTCATGGAATTAATAATCTTCTACATAATGTTTTCATTCTAGTTTGTCACTCAGTAACTACGCCCCTCCCCCCATCGTGTCATTACTCTTTCGTTGTGAAGCTTCTTATATTTTAATTTAAATGAATTGATTCCGCTACTTTTGTCCTATAGTTGCTGTCGTCGCCGTTAATGTTGTTGTTGTTGTTGTTGTTATCGTTGTTGTATCCTTTTAAATGCAAATGCTACCTCGAGTGACAGTCGCTCGCATTCACGTTCATTCTCATCATCATTCGCCATCATCGTTATCGTCATTATCCTTCTCATTATTGTCATTATCCTTGCGGCAAATGAGTATTTATGTTTGGTATGGTTTTCTTAGTTTTCATCCATCCGTTCGCCGGGTATTTTAATTACTTTTATTTCAAATGAATTAAAAAAGTATTCGAAAGTTTTGTGGCGGGAGGAAGGCGTTTTATTATCATTTCATTTTATATAGAAATGAGTTGAGCGTTATAGTTTCCTTTCCAGCGTTTTTTTTCTTTCTTCGTTTCGTTAGTTTAACATTTATGTACATAATTAATTATGAAAGAGCGTGAAAAAAAAAAAAATTACTGAGTTAGTATTTAATTAAATATTCTCATTTCGATAGGACAATAAATATTTATAACGTTTAGGGTCAAATAGATACGAATAGAACCGATAATGGAGGATAAAATTTGCATTAGTAGCGATAATTATTCTGAATTATTCTGTTCTTTTGTGGTATAAACCAAAAGAGTGGAACTCGTTCAGGGCAGTTGCATATGATAAATCCAAAAATGATGTAAACAATTGAAGCAAGAGCCAGATAAAAAGGTTTCTCCAAGACCATTTTCATCTTCCAAGCCAGTTGCTGTTCTGGAAGATGTTTGTTAGATGTCTGTGGGTCTCCGTTTAGTGATTTTAAAACCTCCAGCCTGGCAAAGCTGTCAGCTGTTAAATACCTGTCATCTGAAGTGCTATTTATTTAGTGAAAGGTTTCTCATTTACGAATATGGATCGTCTAACAACTGAAGGACGCCTAAAAATAGTTAAAACTCACTACAAAATGATGGTAATGGTGAACGTGAACACTTTTTGTGAATTACGGAATGATTAAGGGCATAATAATCGAACTAGTGTTCAAGGAATTGACAAAATTATAAGGAAGTTGGAAATGACTGAAAGCGTTACAGATGTGGTCAGGGCTGTTCATCATTGCAATGTACGTACTGTCGAAAATATCGCTTGTGTTATTGAAATGGTGCCGGATAACCCAAATTTCGATTCAGAGCGCTATAGCCGTATGACAACCGATATTTTTTGGTCTGCAATTGAAGACTATAAACTGGACGGCATGTGGTTCAACAAGATGGTGCCACGAACCACACAGTAGGATCGATTTTGGCTTTTCTGCATGAGAAGTTTCCAGGAAGCGTAATTTCTCACTTTGGTGACGTCAATTGACCACCAAGATTATGCGATTTAACGCAGTTGAACTTTTTTTTTTGTGCAGCAACGTCAAAGACTGTGTTGACGCGGATAATCCCCAAACGTTAAAGCACTTGAAAACCAACATTCATCAAGTTATCACCGAGATACCGCACGAAATGTGCAAAAAAGTGTTTAAAAACACTCTCAAAAGAATTTTCAGTAGCGAATCCAGAGGCGGTCATTTAAATGACGTTGTATTTCGTACATACTGGCAAAGTCCAAGCTTTATAATGAACTAAAAGTTTGATTGAAATCACATTACTCAAAGTTACTGCATTATTAGAATTCGAAGTATTATTTAAGAGTCGGATCTGGGCCTCTCTTTTTGATCTTGATCTAACATTCATTCGATATTCCCTTATACAAGGACCTAAAACCATATATACTTAATCAAATGCCAATATCGGTTATTAGAAGTCAAAGCCGATTTTCGGAATATTTGTCAACAAATTCCTTTACCACTATGAATGAGATATGGCAAAGCTTCTTACATTCAGTGAGCTTACACGCATTCTATTTATAGACTCACTTAGATGAATCTACAGTTTAGCGATGATTTCGAATGTCGCAGTTTCAAAAGCATTTACCAGACTGATCATTTACTCGACTACTCGAAGTTTTCGTCAGACACATCGTGGTGATCGCCGCTCAAATAACGATAGGTGACTATATGTGGGACTGAACTCGCTACCATACAAACGATAGTCGGTTGTACTACTTTCGCTCAAATAAAGATAGGCGACTATATGATGTGCGACTGAACTCGCTACCATACAAACGATAGTCGGTTGTACTACTTTCGCTCAAATAAAGATAGGTGACTATATGTGGGACTGAACTCGCTACCATACAAACGATAGTCGGTTGTACTACTTTCGAGTCATGGAAAAAGACAATTTTAAACTGTAATGAAATTATAGTGGCCACGTGTTTTTCTGCGAGCGGCGGCTACTTCGATGTCCTGATGAATACTTCGAGTAGTTGAACAGTTGGACTTGCCAGCAAAATTTTCCAAACTGAGTGGGAAAAAGGAATCGTTATTAACAGCTCCCTTTCGGTGGGGTTATCTCACTCAGTGGATTTATTTCTGTTTACTTTCGTACCTCAAGTCCTGCTGTTCTTTGCAAGCGATAAAAATAATATATTAAATTTGTAATTATATGATATTTAACATATCGAGTTAAGATGGATCACTGGGCGTACTGGGGGTAAATTTTGTTTTTGTGTTTTTTAAAAATTGTTGTCCAATTAAAGAAATACAAATGAACCTATTTTTGTTTATTGCTCTTCATAAGTAATGTGGATAAAATGTTGCAATAATTCACAATTTGATACTGGTTAAGAATCAGCTTATTGATGTCTCAATATAAGGAAATTTTAATAAATTGTACACAAACTTTTGCAATATTTTTCTCTACTTTAGCGCTTACAGAGCAGCTCTGAAGGATATATATATATATTAAGAATATATATGTATATATCCTAAAGATATATATTTATATATATCTAAGCTCCAAAAGATATGATTATAATGATTTATTTTTAAAATCAAAACATAATTTACTCCCAATGATTTGCCACTTGACGTGGCCAAATTCTCTGATACGTCGCAAATGATTTTAATCAAACTTCTCGCACATCTTACTTGAGGGGAATATAGCGACGATTGGACTGAATAAATCTATTACATACTGTACTGCACCATATTTGTAAAGTCTTATGTTCATTCATTCACTATTTGTCAGATTCATCGAGAGATGTGGAAAAAGTGCATCAAAGTGTGCACAAATCAATTAGATAGTTTCTTGAGGGTAGATTTTGACTTTTCGCTGTGAACAATATGGAAAGCATTAACCTCTGATAATTAGCTTAAAGAGTTTTTTTTTATAAAATTGTGACAGATAAGAAAACCGGTCTTCGTTGTCTCCATGGCGTTCAGGAGTAAATGGCAGTCCTACCATTTCACATTGAGATAATAGAATGGGCCCCAATATCTTGTGCAGAGACTAAGTCGATATTATCGTATTTACATTGGTAGGCCCCAAGTTTGGTTGGCTTTCATTAACAACGGTATTGCCTCATAATCATTATAATGTATAAATAAACGAATGAAGTGTCAACGCAAGTGTCTATTTATAAATGCTAAAGTTTGTTGTATAAGCGCGCCATTGGTAAACGCCTACTTAGATATATAGCTTACTGTGTTTTTATTTGTATACCTTTCAGCTGTCCGGTAACAACCTACAAATCTTTATTGTGGCACAGTCATACTAGATATTATTTACCCTCCATCAGGTCTGTCTTGTACATGCTAGAAATCGTATTTTATACCTCGCGTTAAACTTTCACTTTCATCCCTTAGATTTTCTTCTCAACAATAAATTATGTTTAAATGTACATTCCATAAATCCACAAAGATAAACACTTTAAATCGTAATTTTCTATAAATGAAATCACAAACAATACTAAAGCCATAGATAGCCTTACTCTCCCCATCGCCTCTAGTTCCTACAGCAGTATCATCATCAATAATAGCCACAACAGCAGTTGCGCCACTGGTAGCAATAGCGATTGTGGAAACATTGATCAAATACAAAAGCGATGTAGGGATAGAAATATAGCAATCACTCCCTAAAGACTTTTAGCACGCAGTTGTCTATTCTCACAGTAAAATTTATGATTATTTTAAATTAAAACGGAAACATGTTTTCAGCGAGCTTAAGTCACTTTAGCCATTTCAATGTGAACACGTTACATGAACTACTACAACTCTCTTTAGTCAATGCTTGCAATAATAATGGTCCGGACGAAACAATAGTTGGTTAGTTTGGTTGGTTAGTAGGTAGTAGCACCATGAATGGCTACACCTTCCTTCAAAGGATGAGGATACAACAACCGAAAAAACGACACAAATGATCATAATAAATGTTTGCGCTATAAAATCACATTGAATTGAACAACATACAAGAAAACACACAATCATGGCAACTGAGTGTATATATCAACATTACCTACTAACACATCCCATTAACAGTTACTACAACCGGGGTTACAATAATGGTTGTGAATGGCCAACACAAATTCTGACCCCCAGCACTACCGCAAATAAGGACGAGGCACCATTACCTGTCTTCCAATGACATCCCATAACCTCATACAATCTAAGCTATATTGAAAGTTAAGGAAAGAACGAATGCCCGTTTAGGTAAAGGGAAAGTGGCAACTGTTTACAATATTTTATGTATGATTTGACTTTGCTTCGTTGTCTCAACGGTGCTAACGAGTAAATTGCAGCCCTTATGTTTCATGGTGAAATGATGGAATGAGCCCCTAGTACCTTGCGCAAAGACTAGGAAGGTCAAAATTGTTGTATTTACTCAAACTTGGTTGGCTTTCACCAACAACGACATAGCCTCTTAATCAGCTCAGGTATACGTATATGAATTCTGTAACCAAGGAAAATGTGTAACTAACCGAATGAACTGTCACAAAAGCCAGTTGGATGGATGGTGGTCTAAGTCAAGAAATCATAATGTTCATTAGTTTGTTGATTTCTCAGAAGCTCATTGTGTTGATTACAAAAAATGTTTCAGTTCCATTGCGTGGCGAACATTAGCTGTATCCTGTGATCATAAGTACCTCAGAAAAAATGGGGGATTTTGAGCATAAATTTAAGAATTTTATTTGTGTTTTATATTCTTTTATTAAAAGGAACAACAAGCAAATTCTTTTGCATC
>JAHXMU010000223.1:17169-37838 GCA_019455685.1 Philornis downsi
TCGCTGTCACACGCTTCTTGCGCAAAATTTTCGAAAAGACTGCATGGCATGAGCCAACCGATATGCCGACATCCTCAGCAACTTCTCTAATTGTGATTCGACGATTCTCCATAACAATTTTCTTCATTTTCTCAACATTTTCATTGGTTGTTGATGTGCTGGTGGTTGTTGATGTGATATCCAAAACGAGCGTCGTCATTCACATCTTTTCGACCTTCTGTGAAAAGCTTGTACCAGTTGTAAACATTTTTATTGAGTCTGAGTACTCTCACCGTATGCCACTGTCATCATTTCAAGTGTTTTTGAGCACTTAATTCCATTTTTTACACAAAATTTGATGCAACTTCCTTGATCCATTTTTTTCGATAGCAGATTATTGCCGAACATGCAAAACACTTGTCTTATTTATGCCTCTCACAAACAAACTAAACATGCTATATGGATAAAACCGCCAACATATCTTCGAGACGAGTGTAGCAACATAAAAGATAAGATAATAATCGAAAGTCGAATGTACTTATTCTTTTTGAGCACACCTCGTATAAGGTAATCAAATAAGTAGTAATCGTGTTGTCTGTAATACATGAAAACCCTTCCATCCGTTCTCTATTTAGTGCCAACGAGTTTAACTGGGTTTGTTTAAAAATTTCAAAAGTCCATTTACTCATTTATTCATTCTGTTCAGGTCATTAAAGGTTATAATAAATTCATTTGGATTTCGTTGCGTCCATTTAGATACAAATAGAAGCGACAGGAAAGTACTACGTGAAAAATGGCAAACAACCAATAAATAAAATCTGACTAAAATGTTGCCTTCACACAAAAGCTAAGTACGCCTCCGCCGTTGTCCTCCTTCAGGCTTCTAGCACTGCACTATCCCTTTCGGTTGTCATTTGTTATGCCGTTTGTTAAAAAGCCCCTTCTTCACCATCATAACAAAACATGGATAAACTCAACTTTGTGTTTGCTACAGCAGATTATGAAGTACCGCAGTAAACTTCAAATGTAAAGTTTCAATTTTGCTTAATACCAATCGGTATGTTTGCCTCTACGCCATGGAAAGAGACAGGCGTCTTTATGTATTTGAAATCTAAAGTAGACGGTGCGACACATAGAGGTGAATGATACCGAAAACAAAGAAATCCCTGTCATTTGAATCTTGTGTTTTCTGTGATTTGCTTTTATTAAATGATTCTAAAGCCCGATGATAATCCCTAATATTGCATTTGTATGCTAATATGTATAAATGTGTGTAAGTAATTCTCGTTTGCCGTCGTCACCCATTCCCTAGGGAGGGAGGGAGGGAGGGAGGGAGGGAGGGAGGGAGGGTAAGTCAAAACTTTTATGTTTTCTTTTGTAGCATGGATATTACATCACCAAGGAATAGCTTACAAAAAAAGAAAAATAGTACGACAGTTTATGATGTCTACCTGGCTGATATCGCATTCATTATGAATGGATTTTCCTCGGTTTAGCATGAAACATGTCAAAGAAATTTTCATTGCATTTTCCTTTGCCATTTTGACATCGTCTTTGAGTTTGTATAGTTAAGTGTGGACAAAAGAATTTCTATAATGTTTTTTTGCATTTCGTACGAAATATTTTCCTATCATATTAACATTATCCGGCTTATAAAGGATGTCTGGGAATTTGTCGTCAAAGAAAACTGTTCTTATACATATAGTTAGCCAGCACTTTAATGAAGCAATATTCAATGCAAGAAAATGAAAATGGAGATTTCTTTGATATTTATTTGTTAGTCATCTGGAGTATTAGCAGTATTAGTACTGTACTGCTCTAGCAAAAACATTCTATGCCAAGCATAATCACAACTACTCATCCTGTTGTTGTGCACATTTGACTGAAACATTAAAGAATTTTAGATCGACTTATCATAGAACGTAAGTACTTGCAATTTGGCTGAAATAGAGTGCTAATTTTCTAGTGACAATTAAGTTTATAAAACTAGATTTTATGCAATCGTTTACCGATTTTTTCAATTTTCAATTTCAATTTTATTCATCCACTACTTTGTTGTACAGAAAATGTATATAAAAATAGATAGTGAGGTCAAATCGTACGATTTTTACAGCAAATATCACTCATAATTTTATCTGTTAGTAAATTTATGACAACAATGGGAAAGGAAAAGGGGAAAACTCTTTATAAAGGGTGGCGCAATAGAACGTGCATATTTAAAAAATAGATTAAAAAATAAATACAAAAGGTATGGTTAAAATAAATCTAAGGCATTGTAGAGTAATAAATGGAGTTTATTTTTTAAAAATAACATCATCTAAATGGTGACCCTCTCTACGACGGCACTCCTCTAACCGCAAACGAAAATTATTGAAAACTTTCTTCAGTAATACTGGTGTAATGGCTCCCATTTCACCACGGATATTCTCCTTGAGCTGAACGATGTTTCTTGGATTATTACTGTAGACTTTGTGTTTGAGGTATCCCACAAAAAAAAAAAAGTCAAGAGGCGTCAAGTCTTGACTACATGGAGGGAATGGGATATCACCCCGTTTCGAAATCAGTCTGCCAGGGAACATCTGCTTCACTACCGCCATGGAGTCATTTGATGTGTGACAGGTAGCACCATCTTGTTGGAACCAAGTTCTGGAATTCACTATTCTTGAACTTTCAATTTCTGGAGCCAAAAATCCGTCCAACATCTCAACATAGCGTTCCGTATTAACCGTGACGTTTTGGCCCCGCGCATTTTCGAAGAAAAAAGGACCAATTATTCCTCTACCAGAGATTGCTGCCCATACTGTCACTTTAGGACTATGCAATGGTTTCTGGTGTTTGATTTTGGGATTTTCACTGTTCCAGTAACGACAATTTTGACGGCTTACGAACCCATTCATAAGGAAATGAGCCTCGTCAGAGAAAGGGATATTGTCAAAATTGGAAAATCAATTAAGCATTTCATTAGCAAATGCGAGCCTTGCTATGAAGTCAGACTCTTTCAATTCTTGTGCTAATTGCAGCTTATATGGATGCAGTTTAAGATCCAATGTTAAAATTCGTTGCAAACTTCGTCGCGATAATTGTAAGACAGACGATCTCTTGCGAGTTGACATTTGTGGATTTCCTCGTACTGACTCCATAACTTTCTCAACATTGTCTTTGGTCCTAGATGTTTTTTGGCGACCATAGGCTTGTGGTTTAAATGTTGAACCGGTCTCTTCAAAACGCTTTATCCATATTTTAATTAAATTAGCACTCGGAGCTTCACTAATTCGCCGTAGTCCATATTCAGCACAATATAGTCGCCTAGTAGCAATATATGAACGAAAGTTCTCGTAAAATGCGCGCACGCAGAATGCGCGACGCTACCCGTCGAAGTGATTCATAGCGACTAAAACTCGATGAGCCCGCCAACCCAACGATGTAGGCGCCCCCCGCCCGCGCCTTTTCTACCCCGCAAGAAAAGGTGATACAATATGCACATTCTATTATTCCACCCTGTATAATTATAATTATGGAAAATGGGTTTTCAAATATTTATGAAAAAATTAGTGTTTATAGTATGATTATTAACGAAAATAATCTGTTATAAGACAAAAATTTTTAATTTGATAAATTTCAGATGGCGTTTCGTAGATCTCTGCATTCTCTCATGATTGCATAAGTAGAATTTGCAACTTTGTTGAAATGATTATTATTCAATCTATTAATAAAATGTGTAAACATTTCGAAGCCTGTTTTAAGATGTAATAATTTGGTTGAGAACCGCCAATTCTTTTTGTATATTATTCTGGGTAATTAGCATCTTCTTTAAGTTGCTTTTGCAGTATACCATACCGGCGAAGGATATGACAGGATTGGTCTAATGACACATTTGAATAATAATTCTTTGTTTGTTCGGCTTAGAGGTGATTTTTTGTTTAGGAACGGCCATAGTGCTCTTAAGGATATAGTAGCTTTATTACACACTTGATCAATATGTTGACGGAAATTCAACTTCTTGTCTAAAGTTACACCGAGATAATTTACTTGATCATGAATGTTAATGTAGTCGTTTTCGTAAAGAGTTTGGCGTGTTGGTACTCGCTTAGGTGATTTATTAGATGGAAAAATAATCGCCTGAGTTTTTTCGTTATTTATTTTAAATTTCCATTTTTTGAAGAATTTATTACAAACAGCTAAACTTTTCGCCATCTTTTTCAGTAAAGCGCTGGTTAGTTTGCTGAATGTAATCAGCGCTGTGTCGTCTGCGTAGTACGCAGTATCAATGAGTTTTGGGGGTTTAAAATCGGCGGTATATATCGAATACTTAATCGGGGAAAGCGTTGAACCCTGAGGTAACCCGGCTGGAATTGATCTCGTCGTTGATTTCGATTTATTTATAAATACCGAGTAATTTCGTAAGTTTAAGAAATCAGCTATAATATAGTTTACCGACCCATGTCCAGCTGCATTAAATTATGTTAAATTGAGTGAAACTGCATAAAGGCATATCGAATTTTTTTCTAACTTAATACCATTATATTGAGCCTTCATGCCACATAATTTATGTACAACAAACAACTTTCTAAGGGCAGACAATTTTCCATTGAAAGCAAAACATTTCAGTCATTCAAATCTTTATTAATATGGAAATAAAGAATCTCCACAGGCTGCTATTTTGTTACTAATGAAAATCTTTTCTCTTTAAGAATACATTTATTTATTCTGCTAGTCGCTCTGCTGGGCTCTTTGGAAAGTAAACCGCTAAAAAATATGTATTTTTTACATTCTTCAACTTAGTGGTTTTGATGAATTTGTTGTCAAAATGCTTTCATTATTCGAATAAAAGTATTTTCATGCGAGTCATATCTTGAGGTTTGCGAGGCAGTAATATTTGATATGGAGACATATCTGAACTATGCGTTCAATTTATTCACAGCTGGTGCGTTATTTCACCGAAAAAAGATTTTAAACCTTCACCCGGAACAATAAAAGTATATCTCATTTGATACAGATAAAAATGTAACACCCAGCAGGAAGCGTGTAGAGTGGCAAGCGTCATTTAATCAAAGGCATTTTACTACTATTTAAGTCGATTGAGCGATATTCTTCTGTCTGAGCAGCAGGCAGATTGGCTGGTGGACACGCTTACTGACTTAAATCTTTACAAAAAACCTATTTGAACTTGGTACAACTAAACATTTTGCCGGAGCGTATTATAAACGGTGAAGCCCGAAAATTCTACCAAAAGATAAAAAGTACAAGGTATAGAACAGGGCTCCCCTCCTGTAAGAACAGCTAGGGAAATCTGTTCACAGATACGCAGAGAATGCTGCAACTACAGGGAGAATATTTTTACAAGCTCTAAGTTCCCGATGGCAGCACGGAAATCACCACCGTTATGGATGATGGCATAAATTGCCCAGCTCCGAGCCAAACAGAGATCAGAACAGCAGTATTGCGGCTTAAAAACAACAAAGCTGCGGGCGCTTATGGCCTACCAGCAGAGTTGTTTAAAACTGGTGACGATGAGCTGATAAACAGCCTGCATCGCCTCCTAAATGTGATTTGACTCGAGAAAAACATGTCCGATGATTGGAATTTGAGTGTACTGTGTCCTGTGTTCAAAAAAGGGCGATCCAAGTGTTTGTGAAAACTATCGTGGTGTCAGTCTTTTACCCATTGCTTACAAGGTCCTGTCGAGTGTAATATGTGAAAGACTAAAGCCGATTCAAAATGACCTAATTGGACCTTATCAATGTGGCTTTAGAACTGATAAATCAACAACTTACCAGATATTCAAACTACAAATTCTGGAGAAGACCCAAGAAAAACAGATCGACACGATGTTCCTACGAAGCTTATACGTCTTTTACGATGACGCTGATTGACACGAAGTCTTTAGTAAAGATAGACAAAGATCTTAGCGAGCCTTTTTACACTAAACGAGGATTTAGGCAGGGTGACAGTCTATCATGAGACCTCTTCAACAGACTGTTGGAGATGATTATAAGGAAAGATGAAGTTAACACGTCCGGCACCATCTTTAACAAAAGCCATATGTTACACGCATATGCAAATAATATAGACATCATTGGCAGAAAACTGTGAGATGTTACTGCAGCCTTCTCAAGCACTGATAAGGAAACAACGAATATGGGTCTGGTGGTAAACGAGGACAAACCCAAGTTATTGCTTCTAACGAACAAAGAGTCGACTCGTTTGCACCGCTGTGTGTACGTTGATAACTATAAATTTGAAGTGGCGGAAGAATTCATCTATCTCGGTTCCGGTGTAAACAAAACGAATGATGTCAGCATGGAGATAAAGAGGAGAACGTTGCTTGCTAACAGATATTAAAATAATTTTTATAAAATGTGATTTAGTTGAGCAAAGAATTTACTTGTTTTGTTGTTCACGAAATGGAGTTTCTATTGCGGAAACATCTAGAATATTGGAAAACCCCTTCGGCGTTCCCGACTTTATCAGCGCAATAACCCTTTCTTCTTCATCAAATGGAGATGTTTTTCCCATTAAATGTTTTTGAAATGGTCTAAAGCAGGTCGTAATTTCTGCAATGTTTACAAATTTCGATTTTGCTGGGCAAAGAATTTATTTGTTTTGTTGTTCACGAAATGGAATTTCTACTGCGTAAACATCTAGAATATTGGAAAAACGCCTTCAGCGTTCCCGACTTTATCGGAAGGAAAAGTGTGCAAAACAGTTGAAAGAATTGTGATTGTATATCGTGATCCTCAGATACGTTAAATGTCGATTGGTAGTAAAACCACTCAACTTTTCTAAAAAGATTGTCGCATTAAATTTTATGAAAAGAGGATTTTTGGCTACCATCGAAATATTTCGAACCTGAGGGAATGCATGTTGGAGAATAAATAAAGAGTTTAAAATAAAAATTAGTCTTGCATTATGGATACTACTACTCGTATAAAATCCTACTACGTTTCAACAGTAAGAAGGTTTTCAAAAATTTCGGAACATCTTTTCTCTTTTCGTCACATCTTCGAATTTATCGCAAAATGTTTCTACAGTAGTTCTGGTGAACGTTTTTTTTTTTTGTTTTGTTTAATTTTTGACTTATTTAAAATTGCCTTAAGGAAATAGAGGCGACTATGACTAGAATTTTCCTGAGATCATAAAGTCGTCTTTTATTTGTATAAATTTAATGCATCGGCTCCGACATTTCCGACAAACCTGCCCTTCCGCCTAGGAATTGATGGCTGTTGGTAATTGTCCGTCCGTTCAACCATTTCTTTGGGTTTGAAAAAGTTGGAGGGTAAGAAATTGCTGCGGGGGAAAATATGCTGAATGGGAAGTAATTTATAGTAATTTGTTAAATTTGATTGTTGGTTCCCGGTGCTTAAAACCTTACGCTTCCTTCTACACCAAGTGGAAATGTTTCTTTTCTGATCACGAAATTGAAGTTGTGTTGTGTTAAACCAAACTCCGTATTATGACTAATCGCCCGCTACGATAGACGGTACCGAAATAGATTACATTGAGTACTATACGAGAAAAAAAATGCGACCTTAACCTTTCTGGCTGACTGAACTGTATTCATGTTGTTTAGAGAGCTAGTTCACCCTGTGAATTCCTGGCTATGGATGCGTAGCTTGAAACATGGTTGTCGCATTACCGGTGGCCCCTTCATACTCCATTGTTTGAGGGTGGAGTGTCGTAGATGAAGGTACGATCGGGTTCCAATTCTTTTAGCCACCATACAGTGTCCCACGTGCCAGTGCAGTTGAGCTATGAAAATTATCCAAAACGAAATGAATTTCCTTTTGCATAAAAACTGTCATACATATGTAGACGTTACATTACCGTGCAAAATCCGATTTATCAACTGGTACCACTTTAATCATCGACCAAAATGAAACCAAGTAAACAGTTCTTTACCACTGCATCACTGAGGGGTTCAAACGCGGCCTGACAAAGCCGAACATCAGTCCATAAAATGCACACAAAGAATCACATCACATTTGAGTTATTTCAATTCAAAATTTGAAGATTTGTAAAAATGCAAAATATTTTTGTTTTCAATAACAGAAACTTCATTCATTATATTGGAAAAAATACTACTTATGGGGGAAATAATATTGATACCATTACAAATTACCTTGATGACATAGCAGGAGAGCATGACATATTAGTTTTTATCTAAATCCTCGTAGGTCACTTTGTTCACCCATCACCTTATGATAACAATGGGGTAATTATAAACCCTCACTTCGAGATTAAGATTAAAAGAAAACTGCTACTAAATCACTTCAAACTTGAGCATGCTTGCTACAATAGCACACTGATGCCTTTCAAACGAACAAAAAATTCAGATATTGAAAAAAACGGAACATCTAAAAGCCCTCTTTAGGCTACTTTTATATACATGAATTTCCTACACAAGATTGGATAGCCCTCTTGGAGGGGAAGACAACTACACCAAAGGCAACGCAATACAAAAAGGAAAGGAAAGCAGAAACTTTGCCAAAAATCTCTCTGTGTTGTCGTTTTCAACACACTGGCAGCATACTACAAAAATGCTTGAGGAATACAGAAAAGTTCCTATTGTAGCTTAAAGTATTTTAAATGAAAATCGTTATTGTATAAGAAAGGAAAGAAAGGAAGGGAAGGAGGGGAAGGTTGAACAGAGAGGCACTGTGCGATAAAATGAAATGAAGCAAAAGCAGCAAAGAATCTCTCAATGATACCTAAATACCCTTAGACCAGTGCATGGGAGTAGCAAAAGGAAAAATTCATGACTTGTGGATGCGTGACCTGGGAATATGCAATAAATTTTCCAAAGCCTTACACAATGTGAATGAACAAGGAATAGCATACTCTTACACTGAGTTCCATTTACGTAGACTACATAAGCATCGAATGGACATTCAGGACTTGGGCAACGTTTTCTAGGATAATAGCTAAAGAAGACTTCCGTAGGAGACTAATGTTTGTAAGGCGCACCCAGCTTTTATCATAATACGGTGCTGTAGAATTTATTCCCTTTCGTATTGTGTATTGTAAGGAGTGCGATACTCCTTTTGGGCTCCTGTTTAGCCTTGAAAACGTAATGTGAGTTTGTTACTTTCACGCTGTTATCTACAGCCAACATAGATCATTAGGCCTAACGTATATATTATATAAAATAGGTTGTATAGCTTACACGTGAATACATATGTATGTATGTTGTAGACATTGAAATATATTACTACCTCGTAGGCTAGCATTTTAGTGACATTAAATCTATTCACCCAATACTTTACTAATTCCAAACACACACACACACACACACATACCTGTGCAATGAATTTCATTGTCCTTGGAGACTTGTGAAAATGTACTAACAAGGTTTTACGTAGCCTCTTGTACATTTTATTGTGTGTATTTAAATGTTTGACTTGTATTTCAAAATGAAATAATAAAATTTTTGATTTACTACGTGAATATTGTTTCTGCGAGTTTGGCCATGTGTACGATATACTTGGGTGTGTGCGTTTATGTATATGTATGTGTAATGAGATTTAAGCCTTTATGTTAACAAAAAGACTAAATGTGTGTTTATTGTATTTTGTGGTGTTAGTGTATGTGCATCTTTAGGCGCAAAATCATATCGTTCTTCATTACATCTGTAATAGTAGCTATATGGCTGAGTGTGTTCGTTTTGTGTGTATATAATATATTTAGCTGTTGCTTTTATTATTTTGCCTTGTATGTATGCGTATGTGTGCTGCTTATTTATAATGAAATGTTATTGTCATTGTTGTTATATGAGCTTGTTGACATTTATTGCCTTGTATGTTATGTTAACACATTTAGCACATTTATGTGACGGCTACATACTTATCCTTCAGTTGTTGTCGTTTCAACAATAAAATCGAGTTTCTGCCTGTGGTTGAACTTTTCCTCCTGAGAAAACATTTATAATTTATGTCGTTTTAATGAAAATTTTATAGAAACATTCTTTGAACATTATGATTTATGGCTATAAAATCGTAGGCGGTTCTTGTTTCGGGAAAATTAACATTGTAGTTAGCTTTAATACACAAAGGAATTTTAGTGCTGCTATTAATAATGGTTATTAAATAATTAACGTCCTAATTAATAAGAACCTATTTAAACAAAAACGAAATAATACGTTACTTTGCTCGAGCTCGAGGGTTATCGTATGAGTAAAATGTATTCACATTTCTTAACAGGCAGAAGGAGTGTGGGCACGAGATCCACAAAACGAGACAATGCTAAAGTAACAGACAGATGAAAACTCAGTGCAGATGGAAACTAAATACGATGAACTGGCCTCACCCTCCATAGCAAAATGTAAGGAGTAAATGTAGTGTCAGGACGGCGTGATAAATCCTTAGGTTCAGATCCAACAATGCTCTGAGTTGTAGCACAATATCGAAAGCACGATTATAAAGGGTGTCCCAACAGGAACGCAAGATTTAAATTTTAAACAAAACACAGATATTTAAAAAAGCAATCGTGAAACTTCATTATATCGTAAAGTAGACAGAATGGGGTTATGTATGGAACAACACATCGGGCAGATGGCCGCCGCGGCTTTGCTGGCACACACACGATCTTTTAATGAAATTTTCAATGATATAAATAAATAAATGCTGCGGTATTTCATTAATGCAGCATCAAATTTCCTCTTTTAAGACTTGAGTCGTCGTCGGCTTATTCGCGTAAACCATCGACTTCAAAAAAGCCCAAAGAAAAAGGTCTAATGGTGTTAAACCGCACGATATAGGCGGCCAATTCTGGTCTCCAAAACGCGAAATAACACGACCGAGAAATGACTGATGCAGCAATTGAATTGTTTCCCTGGCTGTATGACATGTGGCGCCGTCTTGTTGAAACCACATGCCCTCCACATTCATTTCTTCAATTCTGGGCACGAAAAAACTGGTTATCATTTCACGATATCGAACACCATTTATTGTCTTGCGTTCTTGTTGGTAGACCCTACATTTCTGAAGTCTGTTTAGAAATTTGTAAGGACTAGTTTCTCTCTTATAGTTAAGGTATGCTCACCGGTATCCAGGAGTCCGTTCGTTATTCAATTTAAAACGAAGGAGGAGAGACATGGAATATATATGAATAACTATTTTCTCTTTATTATTATTACAATTTTTTTTTTCATGGGTTAACTAAACTAAACAATACTACAATTAATAGATAAAATCGCCAGTTGACAATGACGATTCCTGTTCGGTGACGGGATCAGGTGAACACTATGAGACGTAGGGTTGGTGAAATACTCACGATTTCTCACTTTTATAACGTTCTTCGCGTTACACTCACGAAGTCTCACAATCAGAGCCTTCACCGTTGTAAAACATAGGGAGAGAAATGGATGGCGTTAAACTCACGAAGCCTCACAGTCAGAGCCTTCTCTGTGGTAGAACACAGGGACAGAAATGGAAAACGTTATATTCACGAAGCCTCACAGTCAGAACTTTCTCCGTGATAGAACACAGGGAAAGAATTGGATAACGTTGTATTCACGAAGCCTCACAGTAAGAGCTTTCTTCGTGGTAGACCACAGGGAGAGGAATGAATGGTGTTATACTCACGAAGCCTCACAGTTAGAGCCTTCTTCGTGGTAGAACACAGAGAGAGAAATGAATGGCTTTATACTCACGAAGCCTCACAGAGAGAATAGGTAGGGAATACAAAAGTTAACTACAATGATCTACTATAACAGCTTTTGATCTTCAGTGGCTTGCCAGCGAATCGCTCCGATTTCATCGAAATGTCTGACTTTTATACTATTTTCAGCTGCAGGTACCCATGGATCTGCTGTATGCCAAGTATCCAATGTAGTGATCATACTTTATTTCATATCCAGGTGGCGCTTGAATAACAGGGTATCGTATATCAACTTTATTTCACTGGCATTGCCATATATAGGTACGTGATATCCTATTAGACGTTGGTTAGGATGGAAAAGAGGGACCGACTTCTATCGTTACAAATTACAGAGCAAAGACAATTTTTTTGCTAAAGCGGTCATTATGTACGTGAGGCCAATCAAATCCGTGATACCATATTATACGTTGGTTAGAGTGGAAACCAAAGACAGACTTCTGTCCTTGCACATTACAGAGCGAAGTCTTTTTTTTGCTAAAACGGATAATCTTTACGTAAAGCCAATCATATCCGTGATATCCTATTATACGTTGGTTAAGATGGAAACGAGGGACCGACTTCCATCCTTAAAAATTGCAGACCAAAGACTATTTTTTTGCTACAACGGCCAATCTGTGCGTGAGGCGCTTTAAGAGACGTGACACTACAGTTCACTTTCATTCACAGAACTAAGTCTACTAATTGTCTGATACTGAAATATGACATATGGGTTAACTTAGGTTGTCCATTAAGTGGTTTAAAAACCGCCGGTCTGGCAAGGCTGCCACCTGAACTGTTATTTATTTAGTGGAAGTTTTGATAATTATAAATACGCATCGTTTAATACTCGAAAAATGCTTAAAAGTAGTTAAAAACACACTTCAAAAGTGGTGATTCAAAAGTGGGCTTTCAATCGAACAAAATTTTCTTCAGCGATGGAGCTCCTTCTCACTCGGTAGTTACGTCAACAAGCAAAATTGTCGCATATGGAAGCCAGAAGTTATTGTGGAAAAGCCATTGCATGTGGAAAAAGTGACTGTTCGGGGCGCATTATAGTGTAGTTTTTTAAAAAACTACCTCAAAAGGATCCACTACTGCAACCAATCCAGAGGTGGTCGTTTAAATTATATAGTATTTCGTACATAAAGGCAAGCATTATAATGAAATAAAAGTTTCATCAAAATCATAGCTTTATGTGCTTTTATTTAACTTTAATTTTGAAACTGAAAAATAGATAATTTCCTTGCGTTGAACGAGTGATGGCATATAAGAATATTATAAAAAATTTGAAAAAAATTGAATTGAAAAAGTTAAATTAAATATTTGATTGGAAAAGCTCTTACGGAGTTAAAATTCATTTCTCTCCGAGCTGTTGTAAAAATTTTTGTCAATTGTATAAGAACAATAATAGTTGAATTTGAATTTTGTTTTTAAATATATGTTTGTTTCATTTAACATTACTTGAATAACCCAGTATTTTATAATGAAATAAGAGATAGAGCTTGGTTATCCTGTCGAATTTTTCCCATTTTACCAGAATTTATAAGGAAATACGCTTGACGGAAATCTAAGTAATTGCAGTCTTCGAGATAGGGATTATAGGGGAAGAATCTAGTTTCGAAAAATAAGCTAATTTGGTATCAGCAGGGATGTGGTGACGCGCCATATGCATGATGTTGCAAATTTAACTGAATCCAGAAAAACTGCTGGAAAGCTATCAAGCTAAGAATATATGGGTTAAATCGGTCATTTGTATGAGATAAACTAAAAGGAGAGACCTCGACAATCCACCCAATATTAAAGCCGAGCTAGATTCTAATCTGGGGTAGTCCGCTCCTTCGTCTACGACTATAAAATATTGAGAAGCAGAGAATAAACGAGGCCGTACGAGCTGTCAAAATAAACACCGTAGTGGTCGACCACGTGTCCACGCCAGACACGGTTAAGAAAATCCACTAAATAGTATTGGATGATCGTCGACTGAAGATACGTGAGCTAGCTAAAATTATTGGCATTTCGAAAAGTGTTATACATCGGATACTAACCAAAGATTTGAAGATGAGAAAGCTGTGCGCAAGATGGGTGCCGCGCTTGCTTTCAGTAAAGCAAAAACAGCATCGTGAAGATATTTCAGTAAAGTGTTTGGCGATATTTCACCGCAATCAAGCTGAATTTTTGCTTCGTGTTATATAACCGTAAATGAGACATGGCTCCAACACTTCACACCTGATACAGAAAAATGGTCAAGGCAGTGGACTGGAGTGAGACGATTGTGTCCAAGGAAGGCGAAGACGGTTCCATCTGCAGGCAAGGTCACGGCGTCTGTTTTTTGGGAAGCGCATGGAATTCCTTTTATTGATTATCTTTTGAAACAGAAAACCATCAACAGCGAATATTAGGCTAATTTATTGCAGCGTTTAGGTGATGAAATTGTGGAAAAAAGGTTACATATGGCGAGAAAGAAAGTGTTGTTTCATTAAGGCAATGCTCCAGTTCACCCATCCACTATTGCTATGATCAAAACTAATGAAAGTAAAGTTCGAATTGCTTCATCATGCATCTTATTCGCCAGATTTAGCTCCCTCAGACTATTGTCTATTTCTTTTTGTAAAAATGACTCAGTGATAAAAGATTTGTGAACAATGAAAATTTGCAATCTGCTGTGGATGGCTATTTTATGGAGTTTAAGATTTCTTACTACGAACAGGGTACAGAAGCTATTGAATTTTGCTGGGAAAATGTATCGTATAGGTAGAAGGAGATTTTGTTAAAAAAAAAATAAAGAACAGTTTTCCCAACTTTTTTTGGGCTTCTTTGTTTGGTCTTCTTTGTGCTCTCTGTCTTGGTTTTGGGTTCATCTTCATATGTCTCACTATGTAATTGGTAGACTGCATCAATTCACATGTTTCTCTACTGCATTACTTTATAGTGTTGAACTGAATAATGCGCCAATTCTAAAACCTTCATGCCCCGCATCAGATAGTACACGTTGGACGATTGTTAAACTTAGTTCTGAAACTGAGAATGAACGATTTTGGAAAAAATTAATGATTCCTCTATAATCTATTAAGTGGAAGTTGTCGGTAAGGAATATTCTCGGTTCTTATGCCTTTATTTATAGCAAATGAGCGAATCGCTACGTCACATCTGGCACCTTACCCACTTTTGCTCTTAATACAAAAAGGATGTTGAGCGAAGTGATATGTAAGTCATTTCATCAGAATGAAATTTCTGCACTGAGTTTTTATTATTCGCAAATTGAATGCTGACATTAAATAATTAATACTTAGTACACAACAATCCATATACATTGATAAATTTTCCTTTATGCCCGATAAGCCCAGCATTTCTGCCACTTCCCTACAAAAATAGCTCACATCATTCTCAGGGGACAAATGGCAAATTCCATTAGCATATCACTGCATAAGCTAATGTCTTCAATTACCCCACTGACATAATTTATGAATGCGTGTTTACCGCCTCTCCCTTAAGCTACATAGTGAGAATGGCAGGTAGGTGGGGAGGGTGGTGGTAGGGAGTATGTTTATTAATATGAACATTTAAATTGTGCATGTAAATGGCATTTACAGACAATTCCCTTAGAGCTATGAAAGCAAAATGATACAAACAGAATATGCAAATAAAGCGACAAACAAATACAAAGGTATTGAAATGGCACACACACACACACACACAATCATGACCAGCAAAGCAGGACAAATAAAGACGTTCTAGATATGGCCATGTATGTATCTTCGCAATTCAGCTGTGAGACAGTAAAAACAAACTGGAAATCTTCCATTTTTTTTTTTTTTGCGTTTCATGAATATGCAAATTCTTCATATTCATAAATGTAATTCCAATTTTAAAAATGTTGTTTACAAAATACTTGAATGTTTCTCATTTCATTTGTTGGATTTTCCGTAATTCTGTCTCACATTTTCGCTCCCCTTAGGGGTCTGATAACATGAATATATGTTCTCATCCAGCATATCTGTTTTCTTTTCTGTTTAAATAAAAAAGTTTTGTTTTAGAACTGCTTTTTGCTCTCTTTATGTTGGCGAAGACAAGAAAAAAAAAACAAAAAAAAAAGTTTTTAATCTTTTTGTAAATTTCATTTCATTTCATTTCTTAAGGTTCTTTAAACTTTGTTTTTGATTCTTAGGATCAGACCTTAGCGTAAGGAAAGCAAACAGTTCATGCCACATGTTGATTTAAAGTCCTTAGAAAAAACACAAAAAGTAGCAGCAAACTTTCTTCATTAATAAATATTAAATTTTTATATACAATTTTATTTCTCTGAGGGAGGTACAGAGAACTCAATAAGATTAATTAAATTGATTTCAATGTCTATTGAAGAAAATACAAGTTCGTCAATTAAATTCATGAAAACATGTCAGATGTTGCAGGAAACAAATGCTAATTCAATGTGTTAGAGCAAATTATCAATTAAACGCAAAATAAGTGGCTTCCATGTAAAATGTATTATAGTGAAGCATACAGTAGTTACATTTATTGTTAAGAACTGGTCAATATGGCAGCACTGCTATTTATTCATAGTGGAAAATCGAGGCATCTGACCGTTTTAACAACAACAACAACAACAACAATTAAATTGTTAATACGTTCCCAGCAAGGAAAGTGAAAGTCAGTCTCTTAAAATAGTATTTTCATTGCCTCCACAACTGCTATATTAGCGTATTTCCACTTCTTAGTTAGTTCTTCTTAATTACACCAAAGGGACCAATGAAATTAGGGCATTATAATCGACAATCATTGTAAGAATAGTAAACATTTGTAGTACTTTTTGTTTCTGATGCATAAATTTAGTATTCTTTTATTGATATTTAAAATTGTTGTTCATTAATAGCATAGTTTAATTAGTTATGTAAATTCTTATTGAAAGAAAAAAGTTGTCAAAGAAATGATGAAAAATTAAAGAGTTTTCATTGCTTTAGAGCATCTTCTAACAAGGCAACGAAAAGGCGTCCAAAATAACAGCTTCCCTCCTATGATATGCCCATGTTAAATTCATCGACGATTATCTTTTTAAAGTCCCTGGATGACCTCTTTACTAGGTCGAAACGGAGTTAAACTGTGCTGTGTGTTTGGCGTAAATTACCTTATCTAGTATATTTGCAAAACTGACTACAGTTTTAGGTAGTTAAACATTAAACAATTAGACAACGCACAAAAATTAAGAGCTTAATTCTGTACCAGTAAATTAGCAAAACTTTGAAATTTCAATAAACCGCTGCATCCACTGCAGTCTAAATCTTCAAATGTATTACATAAAATTCTTATACTTTAAAGAAGACAAAACATCATCAATATTACTACCTCCTTTAACTCCTACAAACATCATTACGTTCCATTCTGTCACTTTTCAATCTCTTTACAATAATAAAATTCGCAGTAATTTGCAAAATAGTAGATTATTTTAGGAATATCTTTCTCTCCTTATCCCTTCACATGGATTTTATGTAGAAGACAAAAAACCAGGGACCTGCACAATATTTCGTATTTCATTTCAGGCTTAATATTGTATGCAAACTTATTTAGAAATATGTTTCCGACTCGTGTTCGAAACAACAAATCATTTCTTATATTAATTCGTTTTTTTTTTTACCTGAAACCAAATTCGAAACCTAAATTGATTCTGTTTCTGTATGTAAGCAAAGAAATATATATTTTGATTCCAGAACCCGAAATGAAAATAAATTTTATGCAGTTTTGCTTCTTACTCTGATCCTAAACTCATACCATATATACTTTCATTTTCGCGAAATGTGAAACTATTTCAAATAATTATAATATTAGCATTTATTCGATAACTAGAAACAACATTTGAATGTAGTTGATTACCGTTGAAAAAGACTGTCCTAATTCAAAAGCCAATTATTTATTTATTTAAAATAATTTATTTCTCTTAGAAACTTTCACATCTGCCCCATAATTGTTGTTTTTTTTTTTTAATTGAAAATTTTCATTTTATTTGAAACCAAAAAAAAAAAAAAAAAGACAGAATAAAAAAAAAAAACTAACTGAAAATAGTTTTTAATTTCGTTTTAAATGTGTGCAACAGAAACAAACTTCAACACAATTCTAAACCGGTTGTCGGAATCCCAATATAAACTTTTTATATTTGTGATTTAGATTCCAGAGACTAAAGAAGATCAAAACTATTTTTGAATTCAATTTGGTTTCGCTGACGGTTCCTGCAACAAATAAATAACTGCGTGAACAAAATTTAACTGTGTTCTGTTGAGGGAATAGAAACTTTGTATATTTTTGATTTAGATTCCAGAAAGTGCAAAAAATCAAAACTGAGAAAATAGAAACTCTGAATATTTTTCATTTAGATTCCAGAAATTGAAAAAAATCTAAACTGGTTTCGACTTGAATCTGGTTTCGCTTACAGTCATTGCAACATTATTTGAATATTTTTGATTTAGATTCCAGAAACTCAAAAAAATTAAAACAGTTTTCGAATTGAATCTGGTTTCGCTGACAATCCCTACATAAGATTTCCCATAAACTAAATAGAATGCCGGAGGAATAATAAAAAGGAGAAGATATCATGCGACACACTGCATTACCCTTCCTTTGCGATGATCCGTGAAAGTCCTCTCAAGTGAAATGAATAGGGAAGATGCTAGAGGTCTTTGAAAAATCAGTAGAACACGAAGATGTTCCGCCTACCTTTCTGCAAGAAGGCATTGCCGATACGAATTTTCCCGTTATAAAAATTCCAATAGAGAGAATTTTTTGAGTTTAGAGGAATGGAAACATGAAGGTCTAAAGAAACCTGATTATCTACCGACGACAAAAAAAAAAAAAAAAAAAAAAAATGAAAATAATCTTAGTTGAAATCGTAACGTTGCTGATATCAATTGTATGGTGAGGTGATTATTGGTCTAGTTTTATCAGAAAGTTGAATTTTTAGAGGTTAATGCGAAACAATGAAAGTTAGATGAAGAAGTTTATAGTCAACATCTTTGTTAAAAACAATATATATTGTATATTATATATATTATAGGTACATATATTGTGGCGTTAAAGAGTTTTCAATCATATCACGATATCGCCCCCATTGACAGTTACCGTTACGCCGTTTTCAGTTTGAAAGAAGTAACGTCCAATAATTCCTCCTGACCAAATTGCACACCAGAATGTCATTTTTAATGGTTCTATTACCCAGAACCGACTATTTTCGGCGTAAATTTTCTTGTGGAAGAAACTCTTGTGTCAACTGAATCTTAAATGAAAACAAATGCAAATCGAACACTTTCTTGAGCAGCTGTAATATTTTCAGCCAATCTTGCAGTACGTTGTGGTCCATGCTTGGCCCTATCAGCTACAGACCCTCTTTCTTCGAAATCATTCACTATACGATAAATAGTGAGTCTTGTTGGCACGTTGTTTCTCCCAAAAATTTCACGTAACTTTCACATCGTCACAGTAATCGATGATTGATTTTGATAAAATGTTTTAACACATTGGTTTATCGAATATTTTCCCATAATAAATTTGCCACGTCTCTACTTCACAACTGCCAAATATGAACCGTCAAGACTAATGTTTACCAAAATGACGGCAAAACAAAGTAGTGTACCTTCCCGATGGGCACCCTGTATATACATGTGCCAGTGTCGGCTATATAGCTATGGATGGATCAATGATCCGCCTTTTTCTAGGGTAAATAAACTCCGTAATACAAAATTGGAATTGCCAGCAGTAAAGAGTTTATAGATTAAAAATTGACAGAAAACATGTAACATTTTGCGTCAGTGGACCGCTTTTTTATATCCAAATCCATCTCAACGGTTTTTTGATTAGCAATTTGACGGAAAATGAGGAACGCATTATGGTACAATCTACCTATTATAAGGCTGCAATATTTTATTCAGAAGGAAAGAAAAATTAAAGCCTAGTCACAACTGTAAGAGGAATGCATAAAAACCTCCCACTCAAGCTGGAGCTGGATCCTTAGGCGAGCCACTGTCAATATGTGTGTCCTTGCGTTGTCTTGACGGAACAGCTCAGAACTGGCCATTGTTCAAAGCTGGACTCTTGTGCTTCCCACCATAGCCAAACTTTCCAGACCGCGATTCGATTGCGGCCGTTTTCGCTTGACATTGAAGTATGTGGCTAAGTTTTTATCGCTTTCCACCATCCGCTGTCATTATTGCAGAGATTCAAAAGCGAATTTTAGATGGAAATTTGGATGGAAAATTCGGTAATTGAAATAGTGCTTCCAGACGATCGAACTTGATGATTCCCATTATTTTATTGACAATATTAGTGGATTTGTGGTATCAAAATTATCCAGAAGCAAAGAAAAATTGCAGAGTCTTGTGATTATATGGGAATTATATTCGAAATGTTTTTAGATGATGTTGAAATGTATTGTAATCTCTGTGAGGAAATCTGTGGTAGATTAATTAGATTAGATTTCCAGACGGAGATCTTGAGTTACAAAATTAATGTTTCCGATTACTTTTTTTCCAAGAAAAAGAAATTCCTCAAACTGGTTGTAATTCTATAAAAAGCTGTAATCATAACCTTTCTATGTACTCATTACACAGTCCCCTGCTATACAATAATCTTAAGCATTAAATGGTCTAAATCCGAAATGTTTGTGGAATTAAAGCTAATCCTTTCTTTGTGTAACATTCCACAGAAATCTTAAACACTAACGAATATGTAATATTTTTAAATCAAATATAACCTACGCACTACTGAAGCATGTTTTCACTTGAAGCCAAGTAATTTCTTCAAATTGTGTTATTGTGCACAATACAAATCCGGTATTTTGGGATTACGAAACCTTTCATTAAATGAGCCGCCTTCGCTCATTTCATCACCCTGGGAATATAAGCAATTTATTTTGGGATAAATGAAAACGGCTCTGTAAATACGTTGCTTACATTGGTACAAAATAATGTGTTTTGTACTTTTAGGCGCTTATTAAACATTACTTTGGGTAACATTTAATTAATTTAAAATTTTAATAAACTTTTCTCAACACATGAAGTATAATTCCATGCGACAAT
>JAHXMU010000223.1:38238-64729 GCA_019455685.1 Philornis downsi
GTTTAACATACGCATTTCATACCCACTCATCACACGTACACAAACATAACCATTCAGGCGCTTTCAACTGAAGGATTCTGTTTTTATTGCAGCATTATTTTACAAATATTATACTGAGACAATATGCACAATACATTAAACACACACACACATGTACGCTCTTAGGTAAGGATACGTTTTTGCATGTATGTGTAGGTAAAAGAATTTAAGGTTGTTTTACATTTTATTAACGTGTGAAAGGATCTCATTTGGGTTTTTATTTGCGGCTATAGTGCGGTTGTTGCTTAGGCCATTTTTAAGTGTATAACAATAAAAGCAAAGCAATTTTCTCAATTATTAAATTGGTTTGTTAAATTCATTCGAATAGGAACTGTGGATTATTACACTACTCTCACTATACTTTGTGACATAAAGTGCGAGATACCAGTAATGTTTAGTCGTATTAAAACGTTCGATTTTCTAGCCTCGTAACATCAAATTTCAAAAATACGAACATTTGAGCTCAGTAGGTATTTTTAAAGGGTACTATATTACAATATATTATAAAATCTTCATAAATACTTTATAATTTTTTTTCTTTGTCAACGTTGCGGTGTACTGATTTTTTGAATTTGAAAAAAAAGAAAACAGTCATAAAAAGTTATATATTAGCAATTTCAAGTCGGGTAAAACTGTCAATCTTTAGCACATAATCATAATTTATTCATCATTTTATTAACATAATATAATAAGCAAGGCAAAAATGCATTTTACAATGAATACAAGATGTAGCAAAAAAACACTAATTTTTACTTTGACATTGAACAATTTTTTAACACAGCGCGAGTTACATTCACAAACTCAAATTCACACACTTATATAAAAAATGACACAAAAAAAATTGTGAAATATATTTTAGGCCAAATTAACAGAAATAGATATTAGCAATAAGTTTAATGATAATCAAAGAAAACAGAAATAAATTCAGTTGTTAAAGATCCACGGTTGAGAACTAACGGCATTTCGATTGATTTACATTTTTTAAAAACGCTTCCAACATGATTAGTTATCAAATTCGCGTCCCCATCACAATTTTCTTTTATGGGGATTTTTTACCACCAAAATCATTCGCCATAGCCGAGAACGGGTGCTAATTAATTGAAGCTTAGCCATGACTGTAAGAGGAATGCACAAAAACCTCCCACCCAAGCTCCCAGATCTTCTGGCGAGCCACTATCAACATTTGTTTTCTAGCGTTGTCCTGACGGTACAGCTCACTGCTGACTATTAGTCAAAGCTAGAATCTTCTGGGCCATTACCTCCTTCTTCCGACCGCCCAATTATTGGCAGTACAGATCTAACTTAAGAATCTGGTCGTAGGTGAGTATCACTTAGCAGATGATGACATGTCAATCCTACAAAACACATAGCAAAACTTTCCTGACCGTGCTTCGATCGCGGACGTTCTCGCTTGACGTTGTAGTACTCGTATGAGGCTCACTTTTTATCGCTAGCCAGAACTCGCGCAGGAATGGGTCGTTTTTTCAGCGATTCAGAAGCGAATCGTAGATGGAAATTTAAAAATTCGGTAATTTAAATAGTGCTTACATGACAGTCGGACTTGACGATAAAACTTGCTTGTAAAAGTGGTAATTCAAAAGTGGGCACTTTTCGTGCATTACGCGGTGCTTATGGTCGTCATAATCGACCTACTGCAACATAAAGAAATTTGAAGAGACTGGAAGCGTTACAGTTGTATCAGGCTTGTTCACCATCGCAATGTGCACACTGTCGAAAATATCGCCTTCATTGAATTTTAATTCAAAGCGCCGTGGCCGTATGATAACCGACTTTGTTTTTACCTGCAATTGAAGATTATGGACTGGATGATATGTGGTTTCAGCAAGACGGTGCCACGAGCCACACAACACGAACGATTGTAGCTTTATTGCATGAGAAGATTTCGAGAATTTTAATTTCACGTTTCGGCGACGTCAATTAGCTACCAAAATTATGCAATTTAACGTCGTTAGACCCTTTTTTTCTGGGGCTATGTCAAATACCGTGTTCACGCGAATTACCCTCAAACTGTGAAGCATTTGAAAACCAACTTTTGTCAAGTTATCGCCAAGATACCACCCGAAATGTACGAAAAAGTGGACGAAAACAACCTCAAAAGAAACCACTGCTGTAACCAATCCAGTAGCGATAGTGGGAGGTAAATGAAATTGTATTTCGTACGAGTATATGATGGCAATATAAGTTTCATCGAAATCATATCTTCATGTGTTTTTTATTTAACATTACCTTTGAAAGCAAAACATGGATAACCCTGAATGTCTAATAGCTTCTTTACGTCACACAGAAAGTAAGACAGAAAACGATAGAAGGATAACATTCACTGCATTGTAATCAATATGCCATCCTAAATGCTGCAATAATTGGTCAAGCATTGAATCACACAATAGGGGTACTGTCAAGCCACAGATAGCGGCCATATGCCAGAAATCATAATCAAATAAATAAATGCTAAAGAAATATCTTAAGGTCAATTTAACTGCAGTTAATGCAATTCATACTTACATACTTAAATACATAACGAATATTGTACCTACCGTTCAATAATTCATTTTTTTTATTCTTATTAACTGAACTATATTATCAGCTATTATGAATTTCCATACCTATTTTTGAATTAAAATCATTCATAATGCATTATGTAGATGTACAAAATGCATTGTACTTTCATACTTAATCATACTACCATGAATTGTAATATTATTTTTTAGCCATATGGCAATTATTGCTCTTTATCTTTAACATAAACTCGTCGAAAATAAAACCGAGGTTTCGTGGTGCAAGATCACGGTGGCTCGGTCTTTTTTTCTCGAAATCCTCATCAAAGACAAAGCAACTCACAAATGTCTATAATAAATGTAAGTTTCTACAAACAAATCTTCAGTAAATTCCCCATTTACCCAAAAAACGATCAAGGCAAGTACCCTCCACTTACCGGTGTATAAATACAAGTCAAATTTCCTTGACTTTCCTTCTCGTAACCACAATCCTCATACTGTGGTGAAAAATATTTCCTGAATGCCAAAGGCATTTCTATCATCCTAAGATGACAGGATTTTAAACAAATATATTAAAATGTTTTTTTTCTATTTTGATGATGTCATAATGACAATAAATGCAAGTAACGTATCCATTTTGGTGAAGATGGTGGTAGTCCCGTTTTTTACAGCTTTTCTTATAATCTCCTCCAAAAGCTTATTGAAGCAGTTAGGCAATAGGCTGTTTCCGTGTCAAAATCATCGATTAATATAAAAAGGGCTTAAAAATTGTTTGCTAAACTTTACTGCGTCGTCGTACAAAAACGTGTACATAGGATACATCCATATTGCCATATAGGATTGCTGAAGATAGTTTTAATCGACATAGCCCCAGGAAAAAGGTCTAACGTTGTCAAATAGCATAATCTTGGTGGCCGATTGACGTCGCCAAACCGTGAAATTAAGCTTTTTGAAAGCTTCTCATGCAATAAAGCCAAAATTGGTCGTGTTATGTGAGTCGTGACACCGGTTTGCTAAAGCCACATAACGTCCAGTTCACAATCTTCAATTGCAGGTAAAAACAGTTTATCATATGGCCATAGCGAACTGAATTGAAATTCGATAAAAGCGATTCCAGTCTCTTAAAATTTCTTTATAATCTTGCTAGTTCCTTGCACAATAGATCTATTATGACGAAAACGAATATATTTTTCATAGGTTTTCTCCAGGATTTTCCTTAGTGTGAAAATCTGGTCTGTTATAGGTTTACCAAGTCTAAGGCCGTGACGAGAAAGTCCAATTAGAAAATATTGAATGGGCTAGTCTTTCACATTTTGCAGTCAGCAGAATGTTATACTCACTAGCATGCGGGCAAAAGATTGATGCCCTGGAAATTGGTACACATAATTGAATCCATTTTTATGGAAACAGGGGATAATGGAGCCAAATAGGAGTTGAGAGGTAATCGTCACCTTAGCATTAAATAACTCTGCCGGCAACATTTCAGCAGCTACAGTTTTGTTTTCCTTAAGGCTTGGTAATGCTGCTCTTAAATAAGCTGTTTGCTGGGTAATCTATCTTATCGTCAATAATTGCAGTACGGTTTGCATATCCAGACATCCATCACTATCCTCGTAGAGAAGGAACCCTATTCCATAACCTTTCTTCTTTAACTTCCAGTAGCATTAGCGGTCTTCGCCTATATCACCACATATTCCTATTTTTACAAAATATGTTATGCCCGTCTGATTTTCTCATTTCCTTATGGCGTTTCTTCGGAAGCCGTATTTCGCCATTCTTCGCCATACCGGGGCTTGCCAAACTGTCAAGATATTATTATTGTTGACCAAGCCCTTACAAATCACAATTTGGTAATGAGTTTGGTCGGTACAGAGAGAATCAAGACGACCCGAGACTGAATTCCCACCTGTTCATTTGGCGTAGGATCCCTAGTGGGTGCATCACGCGGGTTGTGGTTGATACAAAAATCGCTGGTAGAGACTTTGCGCTCGAATGTGGAGTTGCAATGCAACCGGGTGCTACAGACCCACAGGTGAAGCATAGCTGGTAAGATAGGCCTCACATCCGCCATTGGAGATTATGTTCCATACTAGCATAATCAATTTGGTATCTTCTGGCTTCTGAAAGAAAAGGATGACAATTGCGGTAGGATGCTCCCAAACTTATCAGCCCCTATTCCTAGACAGTCCAGGTTTAACTAGGGTATCCCAGGGGTGTATTGGCAATCGCATTGTAATATGCCCTCTGTATCGCACACCGAAAGACCCACATTAAAACCCCGTGGACTCTGTTGACCAAGATCAGCATCCTTCATCAGGATTAGAGGCGTTTTGCCACAGTAATTGAGAGATTTTGTTGGAATAGAGTGTAACTACCTCCCTGCAGCTTAACGGACTCTAGATGGGCATTCTGTGCTGGGTTACCCATGGTTAATATTTCTAAGGAGCAGCAGTTATACCCATGTGGTTGGTTGTTGTGACACAACAGTATGTTAGTATTAAAAATTTCTCCCACCATAATCTCTTACTCCGCAACTTAATTTCATTTTCCCCCACTCCTTTAAAATTTTCGTTTCAATTTCTCTTCTTCGTCCCATCATAAGCGATGAAGAAGACTTGTGAGCATTATAATGACTCTTGTTGCTCCATTTTTTATGGCTTTCAAAGCCATTTTATGCGATGCGCCTTTTCGTTGGGTCGATTCAGCCCAACCGTTTAAATATGCACATTTGGAAGGCTTATGGAGGAGGATTTTTATAATGTTCAGTGTTAAATCCGGAATATATGAGTGGTGCGTAACGCTTATTTACGCATCACATATAAATTAAATTTAATTATTTAAATACGATTTTTTTATAAAATAATATGACGAAGGAATCAACAACAACATGCACACATACTTCGGCTCATATGTAAATATGTTTGACATGGGCATTCACACAAAGCTTAAAGCACTGAGAGCTGTTACATTTACATATGTGTAAGTTTATCATTTGTGTGTGTGTGTGAGTAGAAGCGTTTGTGGAAAAGGGATTCTTTTTTATGACCGCTTCGTTTTGACGCAGTATGTAAATGTGTGTGAGTATTAACAAGTCTTTGTGCGTATGTATATGAAGGATTTAATGGTAGGGTGTATAAGCGTGAGAGTAGTTGCTGTTATACACATGTGTTTGTTTTGCGGTAAGCGCTTGCCTGTGTCTCTCTGTAGCCTCTGTTTGATTGTGTAAAAAATCCGTTACCTTTTCTGCGGTCATAAACAAATATGAAATATATATGTTTAATGTTTTAAAGGCGGACAAACAAAAAACCAAAATCTGCAACGTTTTAAATTTCATCCCATTTAAATGAAATATAGGGTTATCCATTTGGTGGAGTCAAAATCGCCGGTCTGGCAAGGCTGTCAGCTGCTATATACCTATCATCTGAGATGTTATTTATTTACGAATATGGATCGTTTAAGAACCGAAGAACATGTAAAAATAGTTAAAACTTACTACGAAAGTAGTAAGCGGCTCAAAATTAAATGACCAGGTAGATTTCGGGGTGTACTGCAAAAACCTAGGGCTAAGTATAGCAAGAAGGCTAACTGATCACTGTAGTATTTATCAGGCCGAAATTTTGGCCGTTAAGGGAGTGACAGAATGGCTGAGATATAACGTTCTCAGCACGGTGGGGATTAGGATATTCTCTGACAGTCAAGCTGCCATTAAATCCCTGGATTCTGTCTTCCTGAACTCAACATCAGCCCTGAATGGGCACAGCATCTCAACGAGATGGCTCAGCATTTCAACATTCACCTTATGTGGGTGCCGGACCACAGGGACATAGCAGGGAACTGCAGAGCAGACGAGCTGGCAAGACTAGGGGCAACCTTACAGACTCCAGTTGAGTTGAATTTCGTGAGAATGCCTCTAGCCACTTGCAAGCTCCTACTGCGACATAAAGCATATTTAGCAGCAAATGGCAGGTGGGTGTCAAAGCTGTAATCAATCAAGACAGATGTGGCTCCGCCTAGATCTTAAACGTCGAGTCTTGATAGCGACAGGAGTGTGTGTGAAACTCCTGTCGCTATCAAGACTCGACGTCTCATTGCTTGTATCCGTCATGACGGGACACTGTCTCATTGGAAAAGATGCAGTGAGATTGAGGTTGCGACTAGTGACTTCTGCAGGAGCTGTAGGGTTGAAGAGGAGGAAAAGTCCACAGAGCATATTCTGTGCAATTGCCCCGCCCTAATTCCCGTCTGGCTAATAGACGGAGATTAACACTGGGCTCTTAATTTTTTAGGGACCTAGAAGATCTAGACGATATAGATATTGTCCGACTTAAGAACTTCTTGAGACGCTCAGTATGATTCAACGGGGGAAATTAGGTACATCCATATCTTTAGTTTCCGTGGTATCACAATGAACTGTAAAGTCTAAGTGAGTCTGTCTATTAACCCCTAACCCACACTAACCCAACCTAACCTGGTACGAAATTGGTGATTCAAACGTGGTCATTCAACCGAGATAAATTTTCTTTAGCGAAGAGGAGAACCCAGAAATGTTTGTGAAAAAGCCATTGTATCCATAAAAAGTGACTGTTTAGTGCGCTATATGGTACGGAGGTATCATTGGGTCGTATTTTTGCGAAAACTACCTCATAGGGATCCATTGCCGCAGTGCGTACATAATGGTAATGTTATAATGCTTGGACATAACCATTGAAATAAAAGTTTCATCGAAATCATAGCTTTATGTGTGTCTTATTTAACATTACATTTGAAACCGAAAAATGGATAAACCTTTACAATATTCAATCTCATTCTACCACTGTATAAATTATCTTTAAAGTTTTACACGGCACGAGAAGGTGCAAAGTTTATTAATTCTAATGCCAAAAGGGCCAGTTGGTCAGGTGCAAAATTGAGGGGAATAATTTGGGTTGCTCTTTCCTTGCCGTCTCCAAATACATACAAGGGTTACTGTAATGAGTATCCGAATGTTTTAAATTACTGCGTGCAGTAATCAACAATATTTTGTGGCACTGATGTCAGATGTCGTTAACTATATCCTCAATTCAACACTTTAAAAAAACACGTTTTGTTTGAATGAGTACAGAGATTTTAGTTAAGTGAACTGATTTACATATACCTTCACCCGAAGTAATTTTCCCATGATACAAAGTGGCCACGGTCTCAAAATGGCAACGGTCAATCCCCCGATTCCGAACAAATATTGTTCTAAATTAATATACATTAAAAGGAGAAGAATTATAACTTAAAAAAGTGTTCTGTCGAACTACCTATACCATCTGATCTTTCTTCTGATAAACCACAATTCCTTTTCTACTGGGAGATTGCTGTCTTCATACGGTCCATTATTTTGATAGCACAGGACCGAATTAAGAGTTTGGCCGTAGAGAAACAGCCCATAGTAGGTGGTGTTCCGAAAATCCCACCAAATACACAGCAGAACCTTCCTGACCGTAAATATAGGCTTGTCCACCGGCTTACTGCGATTCGTCCACGATCATTTTTAATTGACATTGGCGTAAGTGAGATAGTTTCCTTCCTTTTTTGTCGCTGAAGCAGTTGTTTACAGGCGAAAAAACGACGCTCAAAGTCCCTTAGCTTCAACCCATAAGGAACCCAAGTTCCTTGCTTTGAACCCTTGCTTTGAACCCAAGCTCTACCTGCATTTGACATGGGTCCCCATCAAGCAATGTTGTCAATTCAGTGCCTTCGAAGGTTTTTCGTCTTCCTTTACGCAAACGGATGTCAGCATCAAAATCGCCATATTTAACGCGACGGAATCAGTCTCGACACATTGCTTCACTTAAAGCAGCATCTCCGTAAACATTTTGAAGCTCTCGATGAGCTTCAGTCACCGTTTTCTTCGATTTAAAGAAGAAAATCAATACTTCTCGTATATGACGATAATTTGGCACAAAATTATACTACCAAAAAAATATGGCGTCAAAAGAAAAGCACTATTGTGGCGAGGCGGAATGCATACCAAATACCTAAGATTGGCTTATGACGTTTAGGTTATGGCAGAATCAACTAGCATTTACAGCTGGCACCATCTATGGACAAATAGCGGGATCTTAGGTGCGCACCTAATATAATGCATTTTATGAATGTGAAATCGGCCATGTCGAATTTAACATGGAAAGGAAATCAGATTCAGGTGAGATTTGTGAAATGATAACTTAAGGATCTCACAAAGCCGCTGTTGCGAATGAATTTCTGTCAAAAGAAAAAAAATCATTAAGTATCATCAAACAACCACCGCGTATACCTGATATGGCTTCGCTTGATTTTTATCTCCTTCCTTCTATAACTCAAATTACCGCAATGGGGTGTCCGTTTTCGATCATTCATTCCAATTTAACAATTTCCGTCTACGTCTCTTATGTCAACACATTTCTCGTGTATCACTCTACCTTTCGTAAGTTTGTCAATCATTTTCTGTTTTCAATTTAAAAAAGTTCTCACAGCGACAATATTTGCATCATGCCTTGAAAATATTTCGAAATACATTTAAATTTTTATTTCTTATAGGAATTTAGATGAGCGTCTGCAACAAAAGCTTAAGGATTTGTTTGTAGTGTTTTCACGTGTCCTTAGACAATTCATTTGCTGCTGCGTTGTGAGAGAATGAAATGTGAAACATTTTTATTACTCCACAGAGAGATATCTATAATGATTTCTTTCCATAAACAAACATAGACGCTTAAAGTCATATGCGAATATTAGTGGTAAATACACTTAGACGGAACGAAGAAATTAGGTGTATCGAAAAAAGAAAAGGAAGACTAGGGCATATTCAAAGACAACTCACATAGCTTTCGAATTTCTGGAGACACTATTCTATACAATAAATGGACGTGTAGCTAAACAATCGTTAAAGTAATTACAATTTTTTTGTTGTTTTTTTTGTACAAAATGAAACCTTGGTTTAGAATTTGAATAATTATGCGCAAAATCTAAATATGAGTTCTTTTTTTTTTTTTTTTTTTTTTTTGTCAAAAATTTATGATTTGTTGTGAAAAACTATACATTCATTATGCGTTAATTGAAATTCTGTCCATCGGTAGCTTAGATTTTTTCCCATCTTTCTGGCAGCATTATGTACAGATACCGCAACAACAGACAACTGCATAGTTTTATGCTACCCGATTTGACGATTTGACCATTTCTAAGTAGGTTTTGATCGACGTCGCCATACATGGACTATCACTATCACGCAATACGATAATTTTGTGGTGCTTTCAGTGGTAATGGATGCGCTGTTCTATTGCTCAGCTCAATTGCACCAATTGTTTTTAGTATAGAGACCCAGCAATGGTTTCCTTTGGTTGCAGCAACATAAACTACATGACACTAAGTTGATTCCAACAAAGGTTTTCGTTCGTTTTGAGCACTTACAGTGCACGACATAAATTTGCCCCACCAAATGAAGAACATGAATTTTTATTCGGTTTGGTTATCAATGTTGACTCAAGGCCACATAATTGCTATGATTTCTAATTCTTTGGGTTATCGCCGTGGATCCATTTTTTACCAACAATGATTATACGAAGTAAAAAACCCTTTCGTTTATGTCTGCCAAACAACATTTCACATGTACAAAATCCGTGTTGAAAATTTTCCAATTATCTCAAAAGAATTCCAACGATTCTAAACTATGTACGATTGTTTGTTGAGTCAATTCTAATGTAATTGCAAATTGCTTTGCAGTTGGCAGGAACCCTCTTCTGCCGTTATTACAGCGGTTTTTAAATCACTCAAAGCAAACTCTCATGATTAAAGCAGCCTCTCCGCATGCTTCTACAAGCAACAAATGTGCCTCAGTATAAATCTTCTTTTTTCATCGACCTTCTGTGCAAATAATTGGCAAGATTATAAAGAAATTTGAAGAAATTGGAAGCACTATAGATGTGGTTAGGCCTGAGCATCATCGCAATGCATGCACTGGCGAAAATATAGTTTCGGGTGTTAAAGTGTGGCGGCTAATCCGATTTTGTCAATCCCACGACGTTCTTAGCAATTGGGCCTATCTTACGGCTCATTATGGCATATTTTGCATTTGGAATTGCCCTCCATCCATGTAGAGTCTAACTCACGTAACAATTAAAGCTGGTTGACAACGGCGTAGGTATGCCGATTGTTTGCTTATTTCTCACTAGGTGGATGCGTCAACAAGCCAAATTGTCGCATTTGGAGCTCGGAGAATCCAGAAGCGATTGTTGAAAAGCCATTGTATCCAGGAAGAGAGACTGTTTGGTACGCGTTATGGTCTAGAGGTATCCTTGGGCCGTATTTTTTTTCTAAAATTATACCGGAGGATTTGTTACCGCCAATTCAGAGCGCTATGGCCGTATGATAATCAACTTATTTTGACCTGTAATTTAAGATTATGAACTGGACGATATATGGTATAAACAAGACGGTGGCATGAGCCACGCAACACGGTCGATTTTAGCTTAATTGCATGAGAAGTTTTTAGAAAGCGTAATTTCACGTTATGCGGACGTCAATTGGCCACCGAGATCATGCGATTTGACGTCGTTAGACTCTGTTTTGCTTTTACGTGGACAATCCTCAAACGTTAAAGCATTTCAAAACAAACATTCGTTAAGTTATCGCCAAGACACCGCTCGAAATGTGCGAAAAAGTGATTGCAAACTACCTAAAAAGGATCTACTGCTGTAAACAATCCAGAAGAGGTCATTTAAATGACATTGTACTTCATACATAATGGCAATATCCTAGCGTTATAATGAAATAAAAGTTTCATCGAAATTATAGCTTTGTATTGTGCTTTATTTAACCTTACTTTGGAAATCGAAAATTGGATAACCCGGCATACATATATCTGTGGTCACAACCCGTAACAGCCTAACTCGAGTTAGGACACAATTGAGTTATTAGCACCATCGTATTCAGCGTATCTAAGTTTATTTGCTCTAAATTTTTCATGTTTGTATCTCTTCTAGGAAGGCAATTAATCCTAAAAAACCTAATAGCTTAAATTATTTTTCTAAATGACTGTTTTGGCATAACTGCTTAAGTCAATTTAGGATTACAACAAATATAAACATTATTTTTTCATCATTGCCTAAATCAACTTAAGTAGTTAAGTCTTTAAACTTTATGAATTCTTATATAGGAATAACAACCTAACTCAACATGAGAGATCGAATCTGAAATATTTTGACATAGAATAATAATTTATGTCAATTTAGACGCACTTAAAGTTTTTTATTTAATCTGGAATAATAGCCTAACTCAACTTGAACTTTTTGACTTTCTTTCGTTCAACAATTCATAAGAGCCTAAGTGTCTTTTTCGATAATATCTTTTGAATGCGAGAATAAACAACTATTTTCTGTTAACAACTAATTAAAGAAATTCGTTTCTTCTCCTGATTTTCAGTGAAGATTCAATACTTTAAACTCCTGTACTGAGAATATTGAAAAACAGACTTAGGCTGTTATAGGTTGTGACCACATATATTTCCAATTTAAGCTTTTTTAATTTTCCATTAGTTTTGTTATTATTCCATTAATTCCCGTTTACAAAATTCCTAGAACGCCTTTAAATATTATTTAAAATACTGAACTCATACTAGAATGAAAATCACGTGTAAATTTCACACATTAAATCCTCCAACACGTAGCATACTTAGCTAATTTACAAACAAATGAATACTTACGTATCATTATTATCACAAGACTACATTACGTATGAGTGTTATGAACTCTGTGCGGAATTATTTATATATTAATCATACGCCTCGTATAAACATATCATAAATATTAATGGGTTTTTAAACAAAGATTAATTGACGTAATTTATGATTTAAATATCCTGCCCTGTGAATAGCGCGAACCCTTAAACTGTGTACTTGCACACAAACATGGCAAACGCCATGATATAACATATTATATATCATTCATAAGCACCTTTCATACGCAATTTATGATTATTTATTAACAACTACAAGAACAAGAACGTGGAAAAAAAAAACTTGAAAACAATTATTAACACACATGTAAGCGCTGCTATGCTTCAATACGTATATGTAAGGACGGGAACTACTAATAAAGAAAATAACAATAAACAAACATTTTAATACAGATAAATACACAACACTCAACACATGCGATTAAATACAATACATTTTAGAACAACAGACACCTACATACATATATATTGCTATTCTCCGTCGCACTATTCCATTTGACTTGACTTGTTTGCTCGTTGAAGAAAACATCAACAGTGCGTCAGAGGAGAGGAGAGGAATATAAAATAATTTTGCTTAAATAAATTATAAAATCTGAAACTCTACGCTTCTCTACATATCCTTGAACTGTTGGGCTGATGGGGGGAAGAAGAGTGAGTTAGTCTCCTCACCATCGCGAGAAGTATGAACGCATATGATAACAACAATTTACAGTTTTAAAACGTCATTCCCAAACATCGCAAACAGCAGCGCTATAGTAAAAACGCTGTTGCCTTAGCAGTCGTATAAGCAACAAATGACTACTGTTGTGTGGGTGTGTGTGTGTGTGTGCATATGTGCGTAATCAAATGAATTTATAAAAGTTTTCCTTCTTCTTCACCAACAAATTTAAATGTTATTGAAAGGGAAATAAGTGGTAACAAAGGAAACGGAAGAAATAATCAACAGAAAGGAACAATGCCACATTGTCTTGTTAAAAGACTTATAAATGCTTTAGCAATACAGACATATGCTGGTATCTACAATGGGAAAACTTGTTCACCCCGCACACTTTTTGTTGTTGTGGATACTGGAAGGCAGGACGCGTTAAAAATCTGCTAACAACATACTGAAATAATATTGTACTTTCACAATTTACACAAAGCTAGAAGAAGATTACAGGCAGTGAATCGTATGCTCACTGTGGACCGGCATTGATCTAAGATGTTTCAATTTGTTACAGGTCATAGTCACAAGTGTTCAATTAGTGCAATTCGGTTATTAAGAATTGCAAATCTACTAGAGTGATTACAACGTACAAAGTTTAAGCCGTATAATATCTATTCAATTGCAGAAGAAAATTTATAAATTTCTGACAAAGAAGATTAAATTTTCAACGCCTCTTCGTTTATGTTCATTTTTGTTTACAGCTTTAAACTGTACAATTCAAGCCAAAAACTGATATATTTTATATGTACAAATCATAGCGCCACAAAGTTTTTACCTGTATGATCGTTAACGGAGAGTATCGGTGTCGCATGAACAATGAGCTGTATAAGCTATCTGCCGACATCGCCGTGGTCAAACGCTTTAATATACAGCGATTGCTTTGGCTAGATCGTGTTGGGCGGATGGACCCAAATGCTCCGGCACGGATAGTTTTTGACAACGAGCTTGATGGACGGTGCAGAAGAGGGCAACCAAAACTCCGTTGGAAGGATTAGGCTTTTGAAATACTGTCGAAACTTGGTGTGACGAATTGGAGGAGAAGCGAAAAATATCGAAACGCTTTGAATTATTTTCTACGGTTGACGTCTAACAGATGAGTATGCGTATTTTAGTCGCCACCTACGAAAAAGAAGACATTTTATGCAAAGAATATCACGTTTATGGTTCCATAAACACAGACAGCCAGCGATCTTGAGGGAAGTTTAGTTTCAGTTTCAGTTTTAACATTGCAAAATTTATTAAAGATGTGTATGAATATGAATTTTTTTTTGTGATTCTATATGAATTTTTTTTTGTGATTCATATTCGAAATAACTACTCACTTCAAACATTCATTTCCTTTTCATCTGAAATGCAAATAGAAGCCTAAATTGGCTTTCGTTCTCTATCGAAACGTAATGAAATACCTATAGATATTTTGATTCGAGAACCTAAAACAGAAATATACTCTTATGCAGTTCCGTTTCTTAGTTTGAAGGGGAACTGAAACCTAATGTGGTTTCTTTGTTTGGCTTAGAAAAAGAACTATCGCCACCCTGTAAAAGGTGAAAATGCTTCAGATAATTTATTTTCTCAATTTACAGCTATTCAGAAATGTTGTATCAATTTTGATTTGAAGAATTTTAGAAGAAATGTGAACGAAATGTCTTATAAACTCAATGAAAATCAAAATTGTCTCTATTTACATTCCGAGTGTAAGAATCACAATCAGAATTGTTTGTGTGAAACAGGAACAAAACTTAACACGATTTCGATTCGGTTATCGAAATAAAAATTTCTTATATTTTTGATTTGAATTTTAGAAACTAAAGCAAATCAAAACAACTTTCGGTTTTGATTCCGTTTCGCTGGCAGTTCCTCCTGTTGACAACAATGGCTATATTTGTGAATTCCGACTCTTTCAAGATGAATAAATCATTACAAAAGTTTCAGTCTGGTCATTGAGTGGTAATAGCGAGGTCATCATCATCAGAAAATTATCTGAATTAACGCAAATAAACGAAGCAAAATTAAAAGCTACTGAAGGCGTCCGCTAAGAAGTTATAAAATAACTATTGATTCAACTAAATAGCATAGAAGGTACCCTGAAAGCCTTGGGAATGCAGTATATTTTTATTCAACATTTACTATAAAATCTGATGCATGCTAAACGCAGGAATCAAAACCAAAAAAAAAAAGCAAATATCCCTTGCATCTCTTGAACGGGACATGGCAAAGCTTCTCGCACTCAGTGAGCTTTCACGCATGATCTTTTCAGGTGATCTTCATTCCCAAAGCCGGAGAAACCTCCCATACGGGACAAAGGATTTTAGACCTATCACTCCGTCATCGTTTCTCCTCAAAACACTGGAAAGGCTCATTGGCAGCTATCTTAGGACGAGCATAATCTGGAAGTTGCTGTCGGATAGACGACATGCTTACTGCAGGGGTAAGTCCGCTGAGACTGCCCTGCACGACTTGGTCTGATGCATCGAAATTTCACTCACCGTCAAGGAGTATACTTTAGGAGCCTTTCTAGACATAGAATGGGCGTTTAATAACGTTTCTCCTGATACGATAGTCCCAGCACTATCAAACCTGGGATTAGACGTCAGTATTAGGAGGCTAGTGTACGATCCTTTTACGAAGAGACGTATTAGGGCTACATTAGTGTCGTCGGACCTGAACAGATTTGTTAGTAAAGGAAGACCCCAAGGTAGTGTTCTATCCCCCCACTTTGGAACCTCGTTCTGAACAGTATTCTGTCCTCTTTAGAGGAAGCTGGTGTCAGGGCTGTCGCACACGCATGCGATGTGGCCAAAGCAGTTAGGGGGAAATTTTCCGGAACACTCAGAGCCATCCTTCAAAGAACCCTTCTTACTTTACCGAAGTGGGTGGGGGAAAACAGTCTCGGAGTAAATCCAAATAAGACCGAAGTGGTTCTGATCACCGGGAGGTACAGGATTCGAACTGTGGATTCCAACTGAGTGGGCGGGCCCAAAATGGTTCTGTTCACCATGAGAAACAAGATTGTACCTGTGGATCCTATCTACCTAGGATATATAGGTAGATTTAAGCCATTTATTATATGACAAGTGGAATACAGGGTTCGTTTCCTAAGAAAAGCAAAAAGTTCTACCAAATGATGCAGTTAACAACCAGATACCTAGTGTGGAGATATTTTACGAACCTCTTTAAAATAAATCTATATTCATATTTTGTGCCATATAGAGCCAGTCTAACAATTCTCTCATCCACTTCCTACAGCATTCAATCTTCGGAGAAGGAAATAATTTTTTCTAATAATTTTCTTAAATAAGTAAATAATGCATTCCGAAAGTATTCATTTTTGCTTGAAACCCGCATAGTAAAAGTGTCAACTAGAATGCATTGTTGGACTTCAAGGAATACTCCTTCTAAAGGCGTCCAAAAACAAAAAAAAAACCCTTAAGGAGATGACCTCTTCTGTGTGGGTTACTTATAGGAAAATGAAGTGAAACCAAAAGGAAGCGCAAAACGCATCGCATTCATCTTAATGACACCCAAATTTGCAGAATCATATAATGAAATAAATGGTTCTAGCGTTAAAACATTGTTAATACAAAAACAAAAATTTGCCGAAAATTCTGCGTTTTGGCTCATCAACAATATCAAATTAATATCAAAATCTGTATAAACTTCTCCATTTCCCTGCCTTTTTTATCTTTCTTACGCCACTGTTCCATCTTTCTTTGCTTGAATACCAAATTAATATCAAAATCTGTTTAAACTTCTCTATTTCCCCGCCTTTTTCATCTTTCCCACGCCACTGTTCCATCTTTCATTGCTTGAAAACAAACATTCTGTTGCTTAATGTTCACATACAGATTAACAACAATAGGAAAGGCACAATACAAATGAAATACAAAACATAATTGTTTAAATAAAGGATAAACGCATAATGGAATTGAAATGCAAACGCTTAAACAGCTTAAGACTATGCTGGCACATAAATACACACACACATGCACACAGAACTCTGCACTAAGCAAATCCTTTGCTGTAATTCTAGAGATTTGCCGGCAAAAAGAAAATTTAATTTTAACAAATTGTTTTTGGAGATAATGTACGAACCTCAAGAAAACTCTCGTCGAGAAAATCTTAATGTCCTGAGGAAATTTACACAAAAACACTGGCTTAAAAAGGATGCTTTGCCAACAGGCAAAATGTGAGTGAAATAATGTGAGTGTATTTCAAGGAATCAAATAAATGGTTATAGTCGTCATTTTCACATCAACGACACATGCGGGCAATTTAACTTTTATTTAATACACTCTCTGCAAACGCATACACATCTACGTGAGTGCCTGTCTGTATTTGCGTATCTGAGAGTGTATCTAGCTTTGCTACTATTACATGTACGTGTGTCCCACTACCACAATCACATTGTGTACATGGAATACTAAAGCATATACATGACATGGTAACTAAATTGTGTGCTGCCATATGGAAAAATCAAATGAAATTATATCATGTATATTATTTTACCCAATGGCAATATTTCAGTTTCAATTGACAGAGACATTTCTGAGAAGACGACAAACACTGAAAATATTTACTATACCAAATGTATGCAATGCAAAGTGAAGATGCTTCCAGTGAGACGGAGGAGCAAACATGTTATAGAAATGGAGAATAAACTTTAATATGTAGAAATGTAATTGTGGCTTTTTTACATCTTGCTGGCATTTTTACCAGCACTTCGTAGGAAACAAATGGAACATTTATATGTACATTTGTATGTAAGAATTTGAACAAAATGCGTATGTAAGAATTTCAACAAATTGCGTATATCGTGTAAGTATAATATTTTCATTTGAAATTTTGTGCTAGAATGGAATGTAAACCTTTCAACTAATCCTTCAACATTTATTTAATTGAAAATATTGTAAAGGTGTGAGTGAGAATTCTTGACTTACCTCATTAATTCCGTGTGTATATCTGAAAAGAGAGAATGGAAAGTTAAATGAATTAAGTTAATGTAAGTATAATATTTATCTCAATTGGACGGTGTATTAAAGGGAAAGAGTATACACGAAAGTATTAGATATTATTGGAAAATTTTTGAACTGAAGGCAATTTCCAATTTCCTGTACCAGCAAAATAGCAATTGAGTCAATATGATCTACAAAATTCCTTATGAATTTTCAAGAATTTATTGTGCTCATATCTAAGGAGAAGGGTATTAACATATATAACGTTAATATTCAATACTAAAAAACTTATTACGTTAATTGACTTCTTTTGAATATCTAAGTACACTGGATTAATTTTTCAATATTACCTTCGATGTCATCCCAGCAATATTGAGTAGAGCCCTACAACACATCCACTGCAGATTATTTTTTCGATAAATGTTACTACTTCTTAATTCACTAGGATGGATGGAAAAAATAGATATGGCAGTTGCCATCGGAACTGAAATAGCGACGTAATAAATTGAGTTGTTTGGAAAGTTCATTCGGTTAATTCGTTAGTTCACCATACGTCACTTCTCATGACGTAGACTTCTTTCAAACGCTATCATAACTTCCTCCCATCCCTTCTCTAAACTGTTCACTATTGTTTAATTGCGTTCTCATTCTAGTCGTGAGTGGTTATAGCGTTTTTAAAAAAGAGTTTTAAAAAAGGGGAAAAATGAGCGAAAAATAACATTTTAGGCATATTATGCTGTATTATTTCCTAAAAGGAAAAACTGCTGCCGAATCCTGTCGAAAAATAAAGTCTGTTTATGAAGAAAATGGACAAAATGAAAAAGAACTTGCCAGAAATGGTTTACAAGATTCTCTATGGGCGACTTCTTCGTATCGAACGCTCTCAGAACAGAACGATCAAAAGAAATTATTTCCGACGAGGTAGAAGGTTTAATTATTGTTAATCCCCATGCAAAAATTAGAGAAATAGCTAAATTAATCAAAAAATCTGTTTCAACCGTTCACGGAGTCATAAAAGAGCTCAGATTTGTGAGCAGCCTCGATGTTCGGGTACCTCACCCTCTCACCGAGGGTGAGTCACAATCTGTCAGAGCTTGGGTGGGAAGTTTTACCTCCGAGTTTATCGTCCGATTATCGCCTATTTCGCAATCTGAGCAACCACTTGAAGGATTTGAATTTCCACAACGAAGAGGAATTGAAAAATCGAATTAAACGCTTAATAAAAAAACGACGCCAGTTTTATGAGAGCGGGATTAAAAAGCTCCCAGAGACGTGCGAAGTGGTTATAAAAAAGGAGGAGATTATACCTATATAATACATTAAAGTAATTCGTTTCCTTTATACGAATTTGTAAATAAATTTCTTCTAAAAACCGAACGAATTTGTCGAACAATCCGATGCAACAAATCAAAAGGGCGGTTTGGGGGGAAATTTTTTGATATTTCCGAAACCGTCTTCAAGAAAGTGCTAATAGTAGATGGGGGACGGATTCACCCTAATATTCCACTTTTAGGGCCAACGTAATAGACCAGTTCAATCAGCTAGAACACAGAAAACTGAATAACGCAAACTTTATATCATTAATTTTAATTCGTTTAAATGAATTATAAGACGGAAACAAAATAAGAAGAAACAAAAAAAAAAAAAAAAAAAAAAAAAAAAAAAAAATAAAAGAAACAAAATAATATTCGAATGGAGTTTGTGATATTTGGTCCGGTTGATTTTCCGAGTCTTACCAAGCATTATAATGCAATGGCATCAAAACTAAAGACTACAGCAACCTGCCAAATTGCAATTAAGAGGGAAATATGGAATTTTGAAAAATGGCTCAATTATTATGGGAGGCGTCTAAAGGGATATGACAAAATCGTGCACTTTTTATCTAAGATCTAGATTTACGAAATTCTAACGTATGTCAAATTTGGCTTAATTTAATGTAGTTGAAAGAAGGAAATCACCCTAAGAAGACAAGCATTACATCGATGATTTGAATGACAGGTAGCAGAGAGTGCATGGTTACTCGGTCGACTTTTCCCAAAATTCTATCAAGCATTGTAAAGCAGTTCTGTGGAAGAGAAAGCAGGTTACTGCAGGATATTAGGTGAAAAGATTTATATTGGGAAAGTCGTCAAATTTGCTGGGTAGATACTAGAAGCGGACAGTAATGAGGTTTGTTTTCATTCTTATACCCGTGTTTCAAACTTTTCCTTTTTTTCACATTTTTCAATACGTATAAGAGTTCGGATGACATTTTCCCGTAAAAATCAATAAATATTAATTGCAACAGATATTTATTGTATTTACTGTATTTGTGGTATTTGTTGTATTTATTGCATTTATTGTATTTATTATATTTGTTGTATTTATTGTATTTGTTGTATTTATTGTATTTATTGAATTTATTGTATTTATTGTATTTATGGTATTTATTGTATTTGTTGTATAATTGTATTTATTGCATTTATTATATTTATCATTTTTATAGTATTTATGTATCTGTTGTATTATTGTACTTATACTCTTTATTGCATTTATTGTCTTTATTGCATTTATAGTAGCATTTATTTCATTTACTGTGAAATCGCTAAAACGCTCTTTTTCCCAAAATTGAGTATGGACAAAATTTTTCATGCTGGACCTAGTTTTTTAACTTATACAATAAGTATGCGATCTATAATGAAGAGGACATCGTACCGACCTATTGCCGGATACACGACCATGTCAAAAATGCACTCTGTTCAATATCAATATATTTGTTTATCGTGTATTTACGAGCGTAAAAATCTTCTTAGTATTTTTCAACAACCAAGCCTACAGTCAGATTTTTCAATTTTTTAGTATCAGTACCACACCACAGTGCATTGCTTTTAATTAACGAACAAATGATATGACTTTTGAAAAACGCAGAGAAGTCGGCTCAATCCTGGCAAGGACACTTTTTCCTTAATGGACGGATTTCAACCATCCGCCACACAAGTTAACCCTCTAATCACCAGATAAGTAAACGTATCAAAAATGGCCTACTCACATATGTAATACAAGATTATCCGTTCAGTGGTTTCAAAACTGTCGGTCTGGCAAGGCTGTCAGCTGTTAAATGCCTGTCATTTAGAGTGTTATTTTTTTATTTATTTATTTATTTTTTTATTTATTTAGAGAAAAGTTTGTCATTTACGAATATGGATCATTTAACAACCGAATAACGCGCAAATATAATTAAAACTTACGACATAAGTGGCGATTCCAACGTGGACCTTTAATCGAATAATATTTTCTGAGGCTCATTTCTCACTCGGTGTTTATGTCAACAAGCAAAATTGTTACATATGGGGCTCGGAGAACCAGAAGTGATTGTGTACAATCCATTGCATCCGGAAAAAGTGGCTGTTTGGTGCGCATTATGGTCTGGAGGTACCATATTTTTCGAAAACTACCTCAAAAGGATCGACTGCAGCAACCAAATACAGAGGCGGTCATTTAAATCAAAAGTTCTAAGCAGTATAATAAAATAAAAGTTCCATGAAAATAATAGACTCGTGTGTACCTTATTTAACTTTAATTGAAAACGAATAATGGATAACCCTGCTTAACAACTTCCACCCTGTTTCATGCGATCTCCTCAACCAGCTGGTGATTATAATGATAACAAGAATCGTAATTGATAACTGCTGGCTCAATGTTTTTAAAGGCCGCGTGCTATATGTGCGCTGATGCTACTGATATTCGTGGACGCTGATGATATTGACCGGAAGCTGTTTCTACAGCCTCTTCAGAAGTAAAAAAAGCTAATTAATTGTTTTAAAGAACATTAAATCTAATGCTTCTGGATGCTGCTTTGGCAACTACAATTTTGTGGTAGGGGATGATTTCATTTACCACGTCTTTGCCATCGGTAAAACAGATTATATCAGTCTAGGATATATCACAAGCCCATGAATCTGTTTGGGGAATATTCATAAAAAAAAAATCCCTGCGAAACATAGGGATCCATCATCGATAACGGAGGGTAGTGGCGTCATATAACCGATGAGCTGTAGGGCCTCTATACTGACACTGACCATAGCCAAACGCGTTACAGTGCTGTGATTGCGGTGGTTGGATAATATTATGTCGATAGACAACATTCATTGGTCTCTATACTGACATTGACGTAGCCAAACGCGTTACATTACTGTGATTGCAGTGGTTGAATAATATTATGCCGATAGACAACATTCATTCATTGGGGGTCAAATTGTGGTATCTACCCGCGAAATATTTATTGGCGATATATAGCATAACAACTTAACTAAATAAAAATTAAATCGATGTCCCTAAAACGATTATGGATATTCAGCAATTCGATTTTTCTTGTTGGCAGTTTTCGGATTTTCTAAAAATACAATTTTTCTTCTTAGGTGCATATCTTTTTCTTTTAGAGAAATGCCAAATCTGTTTATTCATGTAGATAAAGTCTAAGAAGATGTGCCGTTTCTAAAATTAAATCTTCTACTTCTCCAAATCAGGGCCACAGCCCTAAAGCCTTTTTGATGGCATGCCGTTGTGTCTTGATAATAACTTGGAATGACTGAGACCCTAAGCAAAAATTCTTATTTTGTTGCACACATTTGTTACATATTTTTGATAAAGTAATCCTATAACTCAAAATCAACATACTATCAATTATCCAAATAATAAATATACCATTGCAATTTGTTTTCCATTTGAGTATGGAGGCATCCACGAAATCAATCCTCTAATATATGAAACAAATATGCAAAACGTCAAAGAGTCAATCAGCAGAGGAAGGACACAACATACGAGTATATGGAGCTACCATGAACATATATATTTTACTAGTCATATCACTGCCAACCCCGGTATAAATTCTGCTAATGTAATAAAACTAAAAAAAGGTTACTTTGCCGTTCAACAAAAGACTTGAATCTAAATGACAACGCATTTCTCATATCCCGTAATCTCATATGGTAACACATGAAATCTTATGTGTTTCGATAAATTACACAAGCTAAAAACAATTTTTTGCGAAAAATATTAAAAATCTAGAAAATTATACGTTTTACCCTTCAGCAGGGGAGTGAAAGAAAAAAAACAGATTTTCAAATGTTTCCATTTACAGTGAAAAGTAGACGAAATGGAAGAAAATGAAAAGTGGTAAGAAGAAAACAAGTGGCGCATACAAATGGCAATACATTAAGCTGATTTCCTATAATTTGTTATGCCTGGCATAAGCTATCAATAAGATTCCCCCTTCAGGAAACGGAAAGTGAAATACGTACACGCACACACACGCACATCCACTCCCACAAATCCGTTAATCCACAAACACATTGGCATGAACATGTAATAACGTAGAAGGGATAACGAAATAAATATAGATGAATTGTATGGAAATATAGAAACGTAAAAAATTCATGCAATCACCCATTATTTTGCAAGTTGTTTGCTTCGTTCACTGGGTGAGGTAAAAGGGCGCATTAGAACATTTCGTTATTTCATTTTTTCCCAGCAATAGTGAACAAACAAAAAAAAATTCTAAATTTATGCGAAAATGAAAAAAGAATATCCTTTAACTTTAATGGAAAAAATATCTGCTATTTATTTAATTCTTTCTACTTTTTCCCCCCTTTTTTCATCTCCATTTTAGGTGGTGAATTCACGTCGTGAAACGGATGCTGGCGTCTATTGGTGCGAAGCCAAGAATGAATTGGGTGTTGCACGTTCACGTAATGCGACACTACAAGTGGCGGGTGAGTACTTCAATTGAATTCTAAGAATTTTAAACATTCTCTTTTTCGCTTTCTCGCAAGCAGAGTAGAGAAAACTTTATATTTGAGAGCAGATGTTGGACATGAATTTGAAAAAGAATTTTGTGTTATTTTTATATGCGAGAACTTTTAAATTAGTTTGGGAATGTTTATAAAATGAACGTTTGCGTAAGCTTTTCTAAATATGAAAAGGCATTTAAATGTTCATTGAAATGACTGTTTGATTGATTACCCTACGCATATTAACATACTGCACATTCATGCCGTAAGACCATGATTTGATATTGTTTATTACAATGAGAGGATATGTATTTTTATTTCCATCGAAATCGCCGGATAGACATATCAGACAATAAGAATATTCAAATTCATTTCATATTCAATTGGATATGGAATGATACTAATGGCGACATCTACATAGCAAACATAGCAATCTTTAAGGCAGTTATAATGACTTATATTTGTTACACAACAGTGTGATTCGCTCCAGCTTATGTGACCACAGATGGTAATTTTTATGTCAATCTTAAGAGAACGTAAACGTATCTATTCAGTATAGAAATTTTTCAAAATTATGGGAACTCTTCACTTATATTAAGAAACCCTTTGTGATCTTACTTACTGTTTTTTTTTTTTTTTCGATAAATAAATAAAATAAATAAATACACATCACACAACCGAATTTAAACAAAGTCGTACATCTATTATTGTATGATTTAGCGCACAAAAGAAGGGAGGAAAAATTAAAGTTTTTTTGAGCGCAAAAACCTACGAAGAGACAACAAGAGATTGAAAGCTAAACAATACGATAAAATGTAGCATTTAAGATTTGAAAGCTGAAAGAACTTGTAAGATGGCTAAACGTAACATAAAAGAAACAGCATAAATATTTCCCTGAAAAGAATAAAAGGTTAGCAGAGGGGTAAAAAGAACACAAATCACAAAATAATCCAAAATTTTGCAAAAATCACGTAAATTACACCTGTAGACTTATGAATGCCTGAATAGTATTTAGTAGTTGAATTATATTATAGTTATAGGAAAGAAGGAAGTAGAAAGTTAGAAAAAATAAACTGAAGTATAAAGTAAAGCGGCAAATCTAGGGTGCTACAGAAGATTAAAACATATTGTAGTTGATGCGCACTCTGAACGCAACAATTTCCAGATTCAGGAGTGACTGGATTGACTGATAAGAAAATGTTATTCTGTTATTGGCAATTAAATATAAGTTCAAACATTATTGGCAAATGAAGAAAAGTAAAAACATAACATCTTCTCTCTTTGGTTGTGACCACCCAAATAGAAAATATCAGCATTTTTGACAAAGATCTGCCTGCTGCTGTTCCAAAAGCAAGTCAACAGGGGCAAAGTCTAACTAAGGTCTCTACCATGGAATTGGGTACTTAAAATTGCACACGATACAATAGCTTATCGCAAAATGGGGTTGGCTAAAGCGTCCTCTTCTCATATGTTACATGATATAGTTTATATATTCATTCATTCAATAGATCATATATTCCATAAAGTATCTATTAAAATAATGATTTTTGGTTCTTCCATCTAAGCAATTTTAACCCGCTTGCAACACCAATGGCCTGTTTATAAAATCTTGGGCAATATCCCAGTTACAAACCAAATATTGAACTTCGCAGAGCCATCGGGGTGGAAAAACAAAGAGAAGAGATTTCTGCTTTTGTTGTTTCTTTCAATGTCATTGGATGTTGTTATATGAGATATAATTTGAAGTACAAATGGAACTCCAAACTAGTCCTATCATTAAGGAAAATTTTTCCCAATAGGTATATTACTTTCTTGCTCATTTGCTCTCTTCCATAACTTTGGGGCCATTTGGTATTTTAATCGGCAATTTGGTAATTTTATAAGTTATTACTTAGAACAAACTGTAGAAAATGAAAAATTGTGTTAAATTGAGATATTTAGCCGAATCACTTAGATCTACATCCGACGATTTGCCAGAGACCGATCATTATTGATAATGCTCAATTAGTAATCTGGGTCGGTGACCTATCAATTCTGTAACAGTTCAGTTTACTTTTAACTCAACTCACACGAATTGATGTTTCGAAAATGAAGCGGAAACAAATCTATAACGTACTAGGAGACAACTTACAAAAACAAAATCGAAATGAAGATGAAATTGCATGAAGGCTCCAACTTCAAATAAAAATCTAACACAAGTAGATTTATCAGATCAAGGAAATTACGCGAATTTTACAAAATACTCCGGCCGTGAAAATTTTTCATCAACGAAAATAATGGGCGACACAGAAGACAAAAACCCAAAACTACTTTGGGAGGATGGTGATTTAAAAACACTCTAATCAAAACTTGGTTCTACGAAATGTTTAGAATTCTTCTCTTGGTGCGACGCATAATAGATAAAAGTTTACATCCTTATGTTCATCAGTCTAAGTCGCTCAAGACATATGCCTTACAGACTAGTCTAAAAAATTAGTCTTAGCTAATCTACATTAATTAGAAGTCTGAAAGTAGCTTAACATAAATGTATGCCGTTCTAAAAGAATTTTCAGTTAAAAACGAAAAACATTGTCGGGAAGCTGATAATGGTGCATGGCTTTCAGAGTTTGTTTAGAGAAATTGAAAATAAAAATTCAAGAGGCAGATCTCATACAAAAGAATACAGTTTAACCAAATCAGACAATTCACAGAAATTTATTTTTTTATGATTGATTTTTGCAAAATATTATTAAAATATTAGGTGCGCAACTAAGTTCCCACTGCTTGCAAATAGAT
>JAHXMU010000224.1:0-77925 GCA_019455685.1 Philornis downsi
AAGAATCTTAAAATTCTATAAAAGTATGCAGCTATCCTGATTCAGAATACTCGTATTTGTTTTAAAATGGTTTTAGAAAGAATAAAATAATTCGTATTTTCCTACTAAAAATAACTCAACTTAATGGAAAACGATATGACAACGACAAGTTTTTGTGTCAGCTGATTCAGAATATTTGTTTTAAAATGGAAGTAGGTCAAAATTTGCACAATATCATGGCATGTTTCTTACTTTGAGTAAAGTTGGGTTTTGAATTCAGGGGGGTTACTCTGCATTGCGATGCGAAAGCAAGTTCGATGCGCAAGATAAATGCGATAAGTGCATAATTTGGTACTCTGTATCGATTACGCAAACGCTTCGCAAAATAATTTGAAAAAGGGGCAACACTGGCATCTTAAAATAAACAAAAAGCGAAAATCACAAAATGAAACTTCAAAACTTGTAAACAAAAACATTTTTAATAAAACTAAAAAAAATTAGATTCTTGTTTTAAAATTTTAACTTTTTCCAAAAAAAAAAAATTTTACCTTTTTCGTTATCGACTTCTGGCAACATTGATTGTATAGGTTACTCTGCTGTGAGGATATGGATTCAAAACCTATTGCAAATAGCAACGCTCTTAATGTCCCAATTCAAATGAATCCCTTTATATTCGAACAAATGTGTGCTTTTGCATCACCTTGAACCAATATCAAAGCAAGTCCGCAATAATTGTTAAAATCCAGGTACAACGAAAATCCACAAACTCATCGAAATGAATTCCATATACGTAAAACAAATATTTAGTTATCTGGGGTCGATTTGAAATAAGTACATCATTCCAAATCAAATAATCAAACATTTCCGGTTGCGGCTTGCACCGATTATACCCGTATACGAGTAGTATTAGGTGCGTTTGTTCAATCGAGTCCTACGGCACGCTCTTCAGGTGCCAGACTGAAGCAACGCGCTTAAACAAATGACGAAATAATCGCTCATCTCAACTCAACTTCAACAGCATTAGCAAGATCAACGACGAGGGACAAAAGAAAACAATGTAACGTAACGTAACATATTGCATCGCGTAAGTCGGACAGTTAAGATACAGAAACTTTCGCTAAATGTATTATTACCATCATCTGCTGACGTTGTTCGTTTTCGTAGTCGTTAACGACGTCGCGAATTTAGCTATTATTATTGTGTCTCGAGATGCCTTTTGTAATGCGTTTTCGAAGTTCCAAAATGATCTGCATTAAGTAAAGACATTTCGCTGGTTGGCCTAACGAAATCACGACTTTCAAAGTCACTTCTTCCACTTCCACTGATAGAAATTATCTTTGGGAAATAGAGGAAGGAAGGAAGGAAGCTGCATGTTATGAAATTGGCTCGTTTTATCAGTTCATTGGAATTCCAGTAACATTCAGCAGTGGCAATGGAAGTATTCGTATAGTAAAGCTTTACACTTTTATCCTCACATGTTTATTAGATGACGTTTTACCTTCAAACTTGCTAAAACCTGTTAATGTGCCGCAACAGAAAGGACAAAGATTGGGGCACCTCACCAAACTCAGCGACATTTGACATACAACAGTTTTCAAGTGACACGTATAATTAATTTGGAGATTCGTTATAGGGACACATCTTAAAGCGGCCGATTCAATTGGAGTTATCATGCCCCTGTAAGTATCAGTATCACTTGATAAGGCAAAGAACAGAAGCGTTTAAAGTACCAAAAATCGTTTGCGTTTCTTGAGATTTTTTAAGTCGATTTAATGTTCGTCCATCTAGCTGGCATGCTGACTAGAAGGCATCGCAATTGTCGTTAATTTTTATGAAACTTGAAACCGCCAAATATATATATCTAGGTCGTAGTTGGCGATTGTAAGTAGTCCACATCGCCAAGTCCTTTCTGGTAACCCCCTTACAAATAGGTCGATTTTCCGAGATTTCAATTCTCAACACTGCAACACTCACATGTTTATCTATTGTATTAATCCTGCCTCTTCTAGTACCCCCATACATCTGAGTGATTTGACCTATTTATTGTGGGTTATAACGCTGGGTAAAATTTAATTTAAAAATGAAAATGAGTTGCATTGCCACACATCTTTCTGGTAACTACCCTACAAATTGGCTACTTTTCCTGCATTCAGTTTTTCTTCCACAATTTCTAATTAGTAGGTTGATATAATCTAGATCTTTGTTTTTCGTACTGATTTAAAATTCTCTGTAAAATTTGAGAAATTCGACCAACACCTACTGGTACATTCCGCGACCGATTTAATCCATATTTCCTTAGATTCCTATCTTTCAAAACGTTGCGTTGAATTCAATTAAATTTAACATTATGCGTTTGCTGAACTAAGAATAGAGAATAGAGAGCATTACCACACAACCGATTATCGAGTTTTAATTTTTCCACTGTAATTCCTAATTCATAGACTGCGGTTGCTTAAATTATTGTCAATTCTAACGGGTGTCCGTCAGGAAGGTATATTACTTTGTTTTGCCACCATTTTGGCAAACATTAGTCTTGACAGTTCATATTTGGCAGTCGTGAAGTAGAGACGTGGCAAATTTATTATTGAAAAATATTCGATAAATCAACGTGTTTTAATCGTTAAAACATTTTATCAAAATCAACCATCGATTACTGTGACGATGAAAAAGTTACGTGAAATTTTTCGCAGAAACAACGTGCCAACAAGACTCACTATTTATCGTGTAGTGAATGATTTCGAAGAAAGAGGGTGTGTAGCATGGACCACAACGGACTGCAAGATCTGTTGAAAACATTACTGCTGCTCAAGAACAATCCATCAAACTCAATTTAGCGCCGTGCTCAGAAGCTTGGTCTTCAAAGAACAACTTTGGCCAAAATTTTGCACATGAATTTGCATTTGTTTCCATTTAAGATTCAATTGACACAAGAGCTTCTTCCACAAGACTATGTACGCCGCCGTACATATGCCAATAGGATGTTACAGCTCCCCCATGACAACCCCGATTTTCATAAAAAAAATCATAATGAGTGACGAGGCACATTTTCATTTGAATGGATATGTGAATAAACAGAATAGTCGTTTCTGGGCAATGAAAACCCCTCAAATTATTCATTAGTCACCTCTTCATCCATTAAAAGTGACAGTCTGGCATGCAATTTGGTCAGAAGGATTCATTGAACTTTACTTCTTTGAAACTGAAAACGGCGTAACGGTAACTGTCAATGGGGAGCGATATCGTGATATGATTGACAACTTTTTAACGCCACAACTGCATGCTTTGCGCTTGATTAACATGTGATATCAACAAGACAGTGCCACATCGCATACAGCCAGGATCACAATAGAATTACTGCGAGACCTCTTTCTACAACAAGTTATTTCAAGAAATGGTGATGTTGATTGACCGCCACGTCGCCTGATTTGACTACTCCGGACTTCTTTTTGTGAGAATATCTGAAAAGCAAGGTTTATGCAAACAAACCAGAAATGCTTAAGCATCTCAAACAAAATATTTGTGATGAAATTAAAGAAATTCCGCCTGAAATCTATGAGAATGTAATGAAAAATGTGCTCAAAAGGGCTCGCATTTGTGAGGCTAATAGAGGCGGACATTTATCTGATATTGTATTCCATACATAACTGCCGACATTAAATAAAACATTTATCAATAAAAGATCTATTCTCTTTCATTTAATCAAAAATTATAAACGAACAAAATAGTATACCATCCCGACGGACACCCTGTATTACATTATATGGCATGGTAAAATTTAAAAAATCAAACGGATAACTACGCGTATGGCACTAAATTCAGTAGAATTTAGCAAGGATCTGGAAGTTAGTATTTTTCATTTCATTTCATTTATTTAACAGTCTTGTAATTTAAAGCCTTTTGGCCAATATTAAACAAATTACAAAATGCATAAAATAAATACTACTTGAATTTGAAAAACAAAATATAACTTAGAATATAAAATTAAATTAACTAGTAACTAAAGCTGGGATCCCACTATCGGCGCAATGTACCGATTTTTGTAAAATTCAATAGGCCGATAGTGGGAACGCACAACATTTGTCAAAATGGGACAATCTGTGCCGAAATCGTGCTGACTAAAAATAATGAAATACAACCCTGTTGCACCGATAATGTGAACACTCTGCACATAAAGTGGAACAATAAAATTGTTAAAAATGCGACAATTTTTATCGGCCACTTGCACACCGATCAAAGTTAACAATTAGCGCCGATTTTTAAGAACAACACTGTTTGTAAACACAAGAAAAGCGGAAGAAGCACAAAAAAGAAAATTTAAACTGAATACGCGTAGTCACAAAAAAAATCATTAAAAATGTATTCAGACTACGAAATTTTAGAAGGCGAAACAAGTTTTGAAGAATTGTCTACATCAAACCCGGAAAACAAAAGGAAAAGGGTACGAGTACTATTGTACTATTTTTTTGCTTACCTTTTTTATTACACCGCTTTAATGCTATAAAATAAGAAATTGATTTTCAATTTTGTAAATCAATCAGCGAAGACATGTAAACAAAAAACATATGATTCAATTTCTCAAAAAGTGCGCTGATAGTGTGACCACGTTTTGCAGATTATGCACAAATTTTTCTTCCGGCCGATATGTACCGAAAACAAATAGCACAATATGCGATGATAATGTGACTGCTCAAAAAGTAATTGCCCAAATCCTTGTCAACCGCACCGATGTAGCACAATAAAAATCGGTACATATTGTGCTATGTGCGCCGATAGTGGGATCTAAGCTTAATTACCTATAACGCTCAAATTGAAGTGCACCACAAAGTAGGCGATATGAAGGGAAATAAAAATAATGAAAAAAATTAAATATTGAATGATGTATATATGTAGGTCAGGCCAAATCGCAAGGTTTTTTTTTTTGTTTGTAAATCACAATAAAATGCATAAATTGAAATAAATACTACTCCAAAAAATAGTATAGTTAGTTCTGTGAATAAAAAAGGAACTGCATTGCCACACCTCTTAGGATAAAACACTGATTCGCATGGTCGATTTAGCAAATATTAGTGATCGTCTGTAATTAGGGAGAGAGAAGAATTTCAATTTTGCTTCAGCTATTATGTTATAATTCATAGTATTTGCTTTTTAAGAACTTAGTACAGATGTTTCTGTCAACGTTGTAATAACTTCGATTTGCTGGGAAATTCGCATTATACTATCCAGCATGCCAATATAATTATTATTATTTTGTATTCGATTCCAAAGCTCTATGTTAAAATTTTGATTAACTCGTTATTGTGGGACATGTCTGATTTCTGATTTCATAAATTAAGATCTCAGAAATACTTTTTTTTAATTTCATGTATTTCGTGTTTTAAATTACCTTATTTCATTTCATTTGGAGGTATTGCCATTTACTTATAAGAATCCAGTCTTTACTTGTATTCCAAATTCTAAAAATACCAGACAATTTTAAAATATATTAAGGGTGGCGCATAAGTAACGTTAACGGCGACTATATTGAATGCGTTCTTGTGCATCATTTGGTTTTAACTCGTGACCCAATTGCATCTTATATGCAAAAAAGATATAACATATCGCATCCGAAATACAAAAGGGGCACAACTCAAAAATTGTCAAAATCTACTTTTCCCCATCAACTGATTCACATTACACATCTCTAACTACTATAAAAATTTCCGTCTCATCACTATCTTCTTTAACTGGAAAAATGCCGTTATGTCTATTTTTATGTCGAGTGTGTTGCTTCTGCACATAAACGGTTTTTTGCCTCTACTGAATAATAGAGAATTTTGAGTTGTGCCCCTTTTGTATTTAGGGTGCGATATGTAAAATTCTTGCCAAGACCGCCTAGACATCTCTAACTGCTGAGAACGTCGCCTGGTGGAAGTTTCGGGGTTTTCCTCAATACTTGCTTGCACTCGAGCAATGATCACTTCATTTCGAACTGCACGAGGTCTTCCAGCTCGCGGAAAACCACAGACAGCCCCTTGTTGCCCAAAACGCTGAACCGACCGTTAAATTTTTGGGACGCTAAGAGCATTTTGAACATAAAAGAAATTTCGATATGATCTAGATAATCGAATGCTAACTTTCAAAGCAAAACTGAACAACTTTAGTTTTTTGTTCTGTGCAGAACCTTTCCCTCATAAATTTCCCAAGTATTATTCAGTTAATTCTGTAAAGAGACGAAAAAAAACTTAAACAAAATATGTATTCACTGATCAAATCTTAGCGTTACTTATGCGCCACCTATACAATCCTATCGTCCCAAAAGAGCATTAATACAAGACAAAAACTTCCGAGATGTGTTGGAATAGAGCTTTCATTCGAACTTATCAAACTAAAGCCAATTTCGGAAAATCGATTCTAATAGAAAGACCACCATGTATGGAGCCTTTTCAGATTTGACATCAATTGTCTGTCTACCCCGCAAGGTAAAAATATTGCGATTAGTTTAGATCATAATGCATCTATAAATACATAGGTGCCCCTTTTTATATTTTTAAATGAAATATTGATGAAATCTAATTTTACTTTCAACTTTTAGATGTTCGTTTGATGTCAGATCTGTTAAAAGTTTTCGCAGCATTACCAACATAAGGAAATAGCAACAATAAATGCCTATAGTCAATTTTTTAAACTGAACAGCATAAGGAATGCATCCAAGGTTTTCAACAAAGTATCGATGCCATTTCCACCAATATTTGCAATTTCCAAGAAAAATATCTGTGTCAGTTTCCTGAAATATTACTCAGTGCTCGATACATAACGGAATTAATGCTTAATAGTGAATCAAAATTATAACTTATTATTAAGTCGATCAATTTGAAAAAGGATTCTGGGATCTGTCTAGCTTATCAAGCAATACAATGGATAAAATTTAAATTTTTAATTAAAAATTTAAGAGGAAACATGCAATAAACGGTTGATTTACATTCATATCCACAACAACAGAGTCTTTTTTTTATTCTCAGGACTAACTTTATTTAATTTTGGGAAATCTGCCAATTTAGAAGGCATCAGAAGAGGTGGATCAAAATAAATCGCTTTCAATGTATCAGGCGAGCTATGAAATCTCTAAAAATATTTGGTGGAGAAGCGAAAAAACATGTAAATTGCAAATTCCAAAAATTGAATTCTTTATTTTTCGTTTTTCCTACCCACATATCATCCAACCACAAGTTTAAAATTTACTATTTGCCTTTTGCCAAGCCAAAAAAAAAAAGAAAAAAAATAGTATCCGCTTGTTTGAAGAATCGCTAAAGGCACTTTACCCATCGTTACTACCTCAATTCTTTCCAAAAAATTGTTTTTTTTTGCACTGGAACAAAAACTAACCAGGTGTGAAGCCGACAGATTCGAACATGTCTCGAATCGAAAATAAAATGTTTGAATTTTCTTCATCTCATTTTAATTTTAATTTCTACGTTAAACCTATAATCCAAACTAGACGACCTGACGTACAGATGGTGCCAGTAGTATGAAAAAAATTATTTTGATAAAAAGTGGCAACCTTATAAAACTTATGTTCTAAGTTTCAAGCCACCACGTTGTTCAGTATTTTTATTTGAACTATCAAAAGTAAATGATCTCAGTGAATTTGTTAACATAGGAAAAATTTTTCACCGTTATGTAATTCAATATTTCCATTTGCAAGGTCTCAGTTCAACTAATATTAAAGCCGAGCCAGACATGTTTAAGAAAATCCATAAAATCGTATTGGATGATTGTCAGCTGAAGGTGCGTTAGCTAGATGAAATGATAAGCATTTCAAGAAGTTCTATACCGTATATTGACCGAAGATTTAAAGATGAGAAAGCTGTGCGCAAGATGGCTGCCACGCTTGCTTTCAATAGAGCAAATACAGCGTCATGAAGATGTTTCAGTAGATTGTTTGGCGATATTTCACCGCAATAAAGCCGAATTTTTGCGTTGAGTTATAACCATGGATGAGACCTGAGACAAATGACAAGTGAAAGCAGTGGACTGAAATGGGAGAATCGAGTTCAAAGAAGAAGAAAACGGTTCCATCTGCGGGAAAGGTCATGGCGTCTGTTTTTTTTTTTTGATGCGCATGAGATTATTTTTATTGATCGCCTTCAAAAAGAAAAAACTATCAACGGCGAATAAGAAAATTTTGTCTCGTCAAGACAATGCTCCAGTTCACACACCTAGATTTAGCTGCCTCGGACTATTTTCTATTTCCAAACTTGAAACAATGACTCGGTGGTGAACGAAGAAGAGGTGGAGCCTGCGGTTAATGGCTATTTTAGGGAGTTTGACAGTTCTTACTATAAATTGGTTATAGAAGCTGGAAAAAGTGTATCGAGCTAAAAGGAGATTACGTTGAAAAATAAAGAAAATCTTTCACAGCGTTTTTGTGTCTTCTTTGTTACATCGGCTAGTTTTGGGACCGCTCTCGTAATTCTATTAAATAAATCATTAAGTTTGTTAAAAACAAAAACAACATTAAAACAGTTTTTGTTGCAAAAACATCGAAAAATTAACATTTTCCTATACTTGAGAAGGTCGAAAAGTCGACTTTTGTGAGACTGTTCGTATATTTAAGAATCGACAATGAGGAAATAAACGAAACTGGTATTGAAGACGTGTGAGTCAACAGAGATGCGATAGCCGAGTATGTCAAGGAGGCATTATTGTAGAGTTATCACTTCTGATGAAGCTGCCATGACTCAATTTCCAGTTCCTGCGACTGTTTTTTCAAGCTTCCACATTTGTGGAAAGTGTATAACAACGTGAATTACAGTCATCCACTCTCTTCTGTAAGCTAAGAGCTAAGACCTTTGATTTATCGCCGAAATTTATACGTAGTTTTAATGTAAAAACGTAACGTTTATTATAAAAACTATTAACAAATCTTCAATTTATTAACAAATGTGAAAAATATTGCACGGCTGTCATTATTTGCACTTTTGTGATCCATGGCGTAAATTATGCCAGTAAATATTAGAAAAAGCCTTTCAACTCGTCTACTACGTAGCAGCTCACTACAGTTTGATTTACATCTTGTGCGAGCCATCCCATGTGGACCTCTATGGATTGGCACGCGAGATGATGATTGCGGATCGCAATAGCATAGACTTCAAGTCATTCGGGTTATTCACATTATCTATTTTACCACCAAAACACAACTGGCCACAGCAGAGTAATTATACTCGTAAGCCCATTCCTCCATCATAGCAGCCGCAATATTTTTTTATCTTGTTTTTTTAAAAGCGTTTTGCACATATGTATGATATGTATATTTATTATAATGTTTTTAATTAACTTGTGTAAATATTACGAAAACTTAAAAATCTTCTTGGCAAATACATAAAAGCTATACAAAGCGACCCAGTTGCAAATATGCACGCTGTTATCATACATTTGTTGGCTTTGATTAATATTTAATAACGCTAATTCAACAACGCTACTCCATTAACTGTCGTTGCTATTTGGAAGATGCCCTTCAACAGCACTTCGGCTGTCTTGTTATTTTCCACTTAGCTCAATTTCTGGCATGTGGGTGGTCTGCAGTTCTGACATTATCAATGTCTCGGTATTCATTTGATCATCCAATAGCAGTTCAATATCAGATTTTAAACAACAAACTCTAAGCTTAAAGATTACTTTCAACTCTGGCATGACATAACCATTTTAGTTTTGAATTTTTATTACTTTTCAATTCGTTTGTTGTCATGATTTATAACTGACTTCTGTGATATTTTCGTTGTGTTTTGTTACTGCAACCGCTTGAACTGAATGTGGTTATTGGAGAATCGAATAGAACAGTTGATATACTCGTACGAATAACAGATTAAAGAATTATAACCTCAAACCATTACAACCTCAACCCAGCACTGAATAGAATGAAGCGATTAAATTCAATTCGAATATAAAAAAGTCCATTAAACATAGATGTTACACATCATGGCTATATCTTTTCAAACTGAAATTGGAGACTTTTCGTTTGATACTATTTAAACAAAAACAATCGCAAATGCCAATTGTTTGTTTGATATTGAGAAAATATTAATTGAAATTGAAAATTTTTGTTCAATTCAATTCGAATATCAAAAAGTCCATTAAACATAGACGTTACACATCATAGATATATCTTTTCAAACTGAAATTGGAGACTTTCCGTCTGATATTAAAGCAAGAACAATCGCAAACGAGAATTCTTGTTTGATATTGAGAAAACATTAATTGAAATTGAAAATTTATATTTAATATTGAGTAAAGTACATTTGAAAATGAAAATTTCCATTTAGAGTTGAGAAAGGATCAATTAAAATTTAAAACTGAAATTGAAGGAATTCCCTTTTACATCAAGGTAAGAATAATCAGATAGGAATTGAGAAAACATTATAATAATTCAAATTAAAAAGTTTTATTTAATATCGAGTAAAGTAAAATAAATTTGAAAATGGAAATTTCCATTTGGAATTCAGCAAGAATCAATTAAAATTAAAAATGTTCATTTTTTACTGGGAAGTCTTTAATTAAATGAAATGATTAATTATATTACGAAAAAAAAATCAATTAAAAGTGAGAATTTCAATTTCATACTGAGAAAATGTTAACTGAAAATAGGAATTTCCATTTGAAATTCAGAGAAAATCATTTGACAATACAAATTTTCCGATTTCAAATGAAAAAATTTTCATATTAATTGACATTTTCTCAATTTTAAATGAAAATTCACAATTTCAATTGTTCTTTCCCGAACAGCAAATACAGATTCTCATTATCACAGGAAAAATATCTTAATTTCAAATGGAAATTCTCATTTCAATTGATCTTTCACAGTTCATATGCGTTACTGTCTTCCCCCGAAGGAATGATATGGCAAAAATGTAACAGCCAGAAGGAAGCGTTTAAAGTACAGAATATCTTTTGTTCGAAGGTGTCGTGAATTTCTAAGTCGATTGCAAAATGTCCACCTGTCTGGCTATATGGATGACTGGCTGGCAGAAACGACAGCTGTCGTAAATCTATACGAAACTTCTTAAAACTTTGCACAGCCCAATGCGAGGTCATAGTAGGTTATTTTAAATGGAGTATATCTCTGGTACCTCCCATACTGATTTTCCTAAATGCATGTTTTTTTCCTGTAACTCATAACTCGTTTTAAAGTTTGGCAAAATTTGAACAAAACGACCGATTAACAATTCTCCTTCTGGAACTTCACACAGAAATTACCACTTTAGTTCAAATATTCTTAGCTTTATGTTTTTCAATTACTTATACGGCGTTCAGGCAAATTTGGTACACATCGTTTTCTTCATAAACTTAGTTCTAAAAATTCGGATGATAATGCATGCTCCTTCTGGTCTCGCACATATATGTATATAAACCGATTTTCCGAAATTCAGTTTTTTCCTTGTAAATTTTAATTAGCAGAACACAATTGTCTATCCATTAAATAGACTAATAATTTACAGTAAAAACTTGATAAAAATCGATCGACCAGCCACACTTCTTTCGGTATCTCCCAAACAAACGACTGATTTAAAACAATTAAAATTTTAAATTGAAATTGAAGGCTTTTCGTTTGATGTCAAGGTATGAATTGAGAAAATATTATAATAATTGAAATTTAAAATTTTTATTCAATATCGAGTAAAGTAAAATATATCTAAAAATGAGAATTTCCATTGTTCTGAGTCAAATTTAACACTCAGCATACTTTTGGTAGAGTAAGTATTGAGAATGAAAATGGGGGCATCGCCACACCCCTTCTGGTACCCCCATTTATGAAAGTTTAATTTTTCCGCTGTATTTCTCAATTCGTAGAATGCACTTACTTAATTGTATTGCATCGCAGAGTTCTAATTTAACCTACTTATTCCTAGATTCATGAGAATTGAGTAGTTGTTCTATTGAATAACTACATTCAGTATAATTTATAGAGCATCAGGCACTTAGTAAACTAAGTTATACGAATGAAAATAGACTGCACTGCCACATCCTTTAAGTCACCTCCTTTTTTAGTCTTTCAGATAAAATATTTTTTGGTAAGAACGTAATAATTTAGCACGCTGCACTGGCACCCCTCACACAAAGCAAAAATCCATCGGATGGAGGCTTACGTAAGTATGTTCACTTGACTGAAATTTCTGTACTGGTTTGCATTAAAAATTGAAGAAAATGTATTTAAATAATCAGTTACGATATTCTAGATAGAGGTTCCAAACCAAAGCTAATTATTAATCCGCCAAAAATATATGATGGTGTATCACTTCACCCATAAATACTATCGACGCTAGAGCGAGGAAAGCTCCGTATAATATCCAGATCCACTTAAAGTCATCTAATTCGATGGGATCAGCGTACTGCTCCGGTGTGCTTAAATCATCAAAGCGCATATAATTCAAGCGGACCATTGCATAGAAGTTGTCATTGACCCAGTACTGTAACAAGCCTGTGTCGCGAACGTCATGCAAATGTTGATTGAACAGTTCCGTGTAAGGTAAGTCTGGCCGAAGGGGTATCGAGAGCAACGTCAGTTTCTTCAGACACAAGTTTTGAGAGTAGTAAAATAGGGGCCTCTGGAAAAATTTCTGTTGCTGATTAAATACCTCCCATCGCGTTTTAGACACCGGATACACATAACGTACGTCCATGCTGGCGCGAAGTTTTAAAAAGTCATCGAAGTTATTCATTATCTCAAAAAGATGACGGTACTTGGTATAGATAGAAGCATCTATATAATTCAACTCCTGCGAACTTATTTTGATCTTAAGCCTGTTCTCTTCAATATCCGCATACGACTCCACCCTTTGCTGTAAAGAAGGGTGAGTGAAGTGCGACTGCAGGTAGGCCTCATAGGTGGTGTTAATAATGATGCTGGTGTAACACACCAGGAAACATATATATTGCATAAAAAAGCATGGTCTTACGGGCATAACAAATGACTGTCCCAGAAGCACGCGTATGGCCTTATCGTTGAGGACAACATTCCCTAACGACAGTCCACCGATTCTTTTCTGCGTTCCAATGGTCAACAATATGCCATACAAGAGCGAGAGTAATAGGATGATAAGCATGACATTGACTTCAATGATATAGGTGAAGACTTCGTTGGTTTCCATTAAACGAGGCAATGGTATCATGTAGCAGGACTCCAATAGCTCCAAAGGATACGAATAGTGTTTGTACGCTGTCATTGGCGAAATAGCAGCTGGCAAATCAAGCAAACCCTCCAATGTTTTATTTTCTAATATTCCGTAGTAGGTTGCTATTCGCATTTTAAGAGGCGGTCTTATAATCAACTTGGCACCATGTCTCTCAGCAAATGTCTTTACGCAGTTGCCTACAAAACCTTCCAGTTGTAAGCTACCATCGCTCCCGTAATATAGGATGCTGCGAGGCGGCAGCTGATCAGATTCAGTCACAATTGGCAGCCCTACCATGTACCGATTCGAATAACTGAGTAGTCGACGAATGCTGTGGTAGTGTCCCTCCATGATCTTGCCTTGATTGCAAGCATGGACTACCTGCGTTTCCATTGACATTCTGTCAACTATCAAATGACGAAAAGAGGCAACATTTGTCACGAGAGCACATACATCGCCTAGATCTTTTAAATCTTCTATCCATATTAAATGACAGATCGAGTACGTGGAATCACCAAATATTAGTTTCACTTTGTCTGCACTCCAAACACTATTCCAGCAACTCATTGTGAGCACAGCTTCCGTTTGATTGCCACTCAATCCACTTCGCTTATGGTCGGTGTGGATTACCAAGGAAGATTCCTCAAACACCTCTTTAATCAATAAATCGAATATACAACCATTGTCGTTTGCCAGATGCTTACGCCATAGCGCAGTATAGGCATATAAAAATTCCATTTTGATCAGCATCAAAAGCTTGCTAAAGTTCTTCTGCAGAGAGCCGTATTCAGTGATACCTTGACGTTGGCAAAGTTCCAGAATCCCGTCGCCCATTCCATTAACTCTGCCAAATACACTGAGCAGCAGTAACGACCACACGAGAAGTTGTTTTGCAATGCCCATTTATCAACTAACTAAAATTAGACCGCCCTCGGCTGTACAAATAAGTTGGCAACAACACCAGTAGCCATTAAATATTTATGTTTACACGCTCAAAAACATGTTTTTCTACTGGAAGCAATGAGAACTAAACGCTCAGGCTGACAATGGCCGCAAATGTTAATCCCATTTCTGAATATGTTTTAAGCACTTGGAGACATTCCTTACCAAAGTCACGTACATGTGAAATGTGCATTTATGTTGTTCTGGAGTAAATATGGTTATAAGAGGGAACAACCCTTAAGCGCACTGAAAAGACCCGCTGGACAAGTGAGACTGGGAGAAATTATTCAAATCTAACTGACATGTCTTTTTATAAAATGTGTCTCGGTGTTCTATTGCAATTTGTTTAATTGAAACATATCGTACAACCTAAAGACGTTGATAGATTTTACAAATTTTTCTTCTCTCTTCGTACGGATTAAATTCATTAAATTAAATTTCTTTAAAATGACAGTTCGGTTAACTGAATAAGAAGCATAATTCTGTAAATCGAATTTCGACTAAACGACTTTTTGAATGATTAAGTGGAAAAGTCAGAAGAGAGAAATCGACTTCTATGCTGTAAAATTCGACTTTTGTTTTCGCCTTTCAGACGTTCTGTTTTTTTTTTTTACCTGATCTATCAAATATAGCATTCTGTAAATTAGATGTTGCAGTGGCACCAACATAGAGACGTGTTATCAATAAATGCCTATAGTTGTAAGACGTGAATGACGAGATTTTCAGAAAGGATCGATATCATTTCTACCAACAATTTCAAATCAACTTTGCAAAGAAAAATATATGTTGCAACCCTTTTACATATTTAAACGATAAATAAACGTTAACAATAGTGGCCCATAATTACAACTTATAGAAATTTTGGCTTGAGATTTTTATTAAAACAATCAATTTGTAAGGGAGATATTAAAAAGTAAAGACCAAGCATTATAAAGTCCTACAATGAAGAAAATTTAAATTTTTAATTAGAATTTTCAGAATAAGATTTTGGTTAACCGGTAAATTTATAAACGAGATTCCGAAAGCATTTGGCAATAAAGTTTATTTCATTCCCAGACCAAGCCCCACCCAATACGTGATATCTGCCTAATTCTTAATAAACGAATAATTAAACCAGTACCGTAATTTCAGACAGGTGGACTGACTTACATAAACGTTCACCCGACGTCCTTCTGCTTTGATGAAAAATTGTAAGGGTTGCCAGAAGGGCGTGGTTCATCGCTAGAGTCTCTTCAAAAAATATGCTGACTTAAATCACAATAAAATGAGCAAAATTGCAACTTTCAACAGTGGTTTGCTTAGAATTTATAGAGGCACTGCCGTTTCGTTTATATTGGCCAATTTGTATATGTGGTGCCCTAAGGAGTGTGGCAGTGCAGTCCATTTTTATTCGCAGAACTAAGTTTACTAAATGTCTGATATTTAATAAATTATACTGAGTGTAGTGCGATTGAGTAAAAGACTTTAATCTAGGGAAATATAGGTTAAATTAGGTAATTTGTAAGGAAGGATTTAGTAGAGAGCATGATTATTCACTCAATTTTTTTTTATCAAATTTTAGCATTTCGTTACAGCGATAACAGTGAAAAAGTTAAAAATACATAAATCGATCCCTTTGTATGGGAGGTACCGGAAGACGTCTTGCGGTGGCCTCTATTTTAATTACCACAACTTATTTTACCAAAAGCATGATGTGTGCCGATTTTGACTAAGCTTAGTACAAGTGCTTGAAAGATGTGAAGCCAAGAATATATAGGCAAAATCGATCATTTTATAGGAATTATCAAAAGTAGAATAAATCGATCATTTTATAGGAATTATCAAAAGTAGAATAAACAAATTCTAGGCTGCTTCAACCGTTTAATTACAAATTACAGAGCAAACATTGAATTCCGAAAAATCGTTTAACTTGTATAAGAGGTACCAGAATGCGCCAAGCAAATCATCCGTTTTGAAGTTACGAATATTTGGTTTAAGTCGGTTATTTCTATGAGAAGTAAAATATGGGGTGGGGTATATTTGGTCGATAGGTAATTTGCCAAGCTTGGCAAAGCAATATAATGTACAAAATTCAGTTTACTGCAGCCAACGAATTAAGAGTTCTATTGAATTTCTAAAAATCGGTCAATTTCTATGTGAGGTACCCAAGAGGATGACTCGAGTATGAGTATGGCAAAATGTTGGGCGGTGCGAAATTTTATGAAGTTTCATACGGCAGTGATCATGTCTACCAGCCAGTCAGCTAGACAGATGGGTATCGCTCAATCGACACAAAATATCATGAAACACATTTAATCAAAAGATACTTGGTACTTGTAACGCTTACTTCTGTGTGTTACTTTTTTGGTCACATTAAATTTTGTATTAATTTGTTGCATCTAGTAAAGGCATACAAATTTTGAAAATATTGCGAAAAGTTTAAATTTTACTAGATGTGGCTTCAGTCCTTGCAAGGCCATTTGTTCTAAAGAGACGTCATGCTTATATATATTTTTACGACTATCAAGAGATCTCAGATGAGCATATGTTACAATTTGCTTCGAACAGAATAATAAACTTAATACAGGAATATCCACTTAGTGGTTTCAAAACCGCCGGTCTGGCAAAGTAGTCAGCTGTTAAATACCTGTCATCTGAAGTGTTATTTACTTAATGAAGGTTTGCCATTGACGAATATGGATCGTTTAAGAACCGAATAACCCGTAAAATTAGTTAGAACTTACTACAAAAGTGGTAATTCGAAAATGGCTTTCAGACAGACAAAATTTTCTTTAGCGATGAAGCTCATTTCTCACTCGCCACTTACGTCAACGTCAGCAAGCAAAATTGTCGCATGTGGGGCTCGAAGAACCCAAAAATGATTGTAGAAAAACCATTACATCAGACCGTATTTTTTCGATAATAACGATAGAGGAAATTAATGCATATATTATGTGTGTTATGAAGGGGATTATATGCAGTCCATCCCTTTGTGGTGAAATTGTAATTGCAAGGATTGTAATAAATTTGTTTTTCACAGGTACATTAGTCTAATGCTGACAAAATGTCTAGAATGTGGTGGTGTCTGTACGATTTTTAATGGTAATTATGAGAATTTTATTAACATAAAATAATAATTTTCCTTTTAACTTTCTGTTGCCATGGAGAAAAACGAAACAAAATCAGAATAAACAGGATTTAGAAAAAAATGAATTTTTCGAATAACTCGAAATTTGTTCACTGGAATAGTCTGGTATTTAAACAGTACAATGGACGTCATCAGTAATTCTAAACGTCCGAGTCAGGCCATATAATGGATACTACAAAATTCCATCTGTTGAGCAACGAGTATGTGGTGCAAGTTATTACCCAACTACTATTAGTTATGAATTTATTAGGACATATTCCCGAAAACAATGAAACTGGCCTAAACAAAAGACATTTGTTCGTATTCATGACCGCTTTTATCCACCTAAAACCACAGCTTTGTCTCGATTTCTGAGGCACTCCTCCAAAGCTTTGTAGAGGTCATTCAGTTGTTGCCGTTGTTGGATTTGAGAGTTAATTCACATTCACATAATGATTGTTATCGATCTTTTTTTCGTGCGCGATAGACAGCAGCAAACTTATTATGCAATACCACTCAGTACAGGCAATTTGAGCATATTGCTGCTAGTGTTACCGAAAGCAAGCTGTATCCGGAAAACCGATTATATTCGGTATTGTAAGAATGTAGTGAAATCAAGACACAAGTAGAGCAGTCTACTACAGATTACAATGCAAAACATATTTAAGTTAATAAGTTCAAACATCGTAAGAGACATTTATAGGGACGTAAACTATAATAATTGGACATAATTGTTTTTTACAAACAACTAACTCAATGTTATAGCAATTGTGGAGTTCGGACACAGTTTCAGATCCATCTTTAATTGCATATATTTCCATATATCAAAAGAACAACTCCATTGTGAGGCATTTTAGAATGATTCAGACAGCAACATGGTCATCTAAAATAGTTAATTTGTAAAGTTTATATTTAACAATTGTTTTTCATGTCTATCAATTCTGGGCGATATCAAAATTAATTCGTAAAATTTATCTGAAATCACTCATTTCGTGCGTCAATAATAATTTTTTAATATTAATTTTTAATAATTAATAACTTTTTTATCTTTGTAATTCGAATAAATTTTTGTTTTGAAAAGCTTTTATTTTCATTGAGAGGTGGAATTGGGGTTACCGTAAAGCTAACCATTGTGATGATATGTGGAGAAATGTACATATAATGGCAACATGATATTTAAACGAAAACTATATGAAGTTTATCGTTCATAAACGATTCTTTCGTGTGCCGATATCTAATGAAACTTTTTCCAAACTTTTTCATATTTTCACAACTCGATGCGAAATTTATTTTATTTCTGTGATCCTTCTATTTGTCAATACAATCTATAGATCATTATTTCGCTGTCTGTCTGTCTCTCTGTCTAGATTCAAAGTTCCGGAGTATGAGTTGGCACTGGCGTCCCAAACTCCGGAAGAAAGAAAATAATAATAATTTAATTATACAATAATTATTTGCACTCTTTGTTAAAATTTTTTTTCGTTTTGCAATTTGTCGCAACGATTGAAAGTATAGATTTAATCAGTACATATCTAGGATGCACAGTACGTAAAGTTTGTAAGTTTTGTAAAGTTTGGTTTGCTCAAACAATGTTTGTTTATGTCATGGTGTACTAAAAACAAATTCGCTTGCATCCAATGAATGGGATATCGGAGAGCTTTTCATATCCTAGCGACCTTGCACGCACTCCGTTTTTAGACTCACTCAACGCGACCTATAATTGAACGATGATTCCAAACGTCACAGTTTAAGAAACATTTATCTATTTATTTTATTTATTTATTTCTGGCTTGTAATTTAAAGCCTTCCGGCCAATTATAAGTAATCTACAATATGCAACAATTCATCTATTAGATTTAATCTGCTCAATATTATAAGCTAAAAAAAAAACATGTAATAAAAATTAAATATAAAATTTGTAAAAACATAATATCTATCTATCTTCTATCTTCTTATCTTATCTTATCTTATACATATATATATAAAAATCAATTGCTGTGCGTTAGTCTCGCTAAAGCTCGAGAGCGGTTGGACCGATTTGGCTCAATTTGGTCTTAAATTATTGGTAGAGTATTCCGGAAGGTTTAAAAGGTTTTATTTGAAGTGATAGATGGCGTTGGAGATGAGATTTTTGCAATTAATTTTTTTTACCACATTAACATTGAATCAAATAATGGTAAGTGACAAACATACCAGCCTATATGTGACGCTGTTATTTATTTGAAGGCAAAACAACGTTTGCCCGGTCAGCTAGTAATAAATATAAATAAAAATATAATATTTTAAAGAAAGTATGAATTTTAAAGACAAAAAAAGTTAATCGGTATATAATCTGGAAATATAAGATAATCGGTATGTAATAAAGGCTGCTCACAATTTAATTGAAAACAACATTTTACAGGAAAGTCTGAAAGTAATGTCGAATGTGCCTTTTTTAAGAATCAGGACATAATTTAAAACTTTCTAAATGGCTTGGTAGTAATTGGTAAGTTCGGGCTACTCTTACTACAAAAGCATGACCCATGAGTGTGGTTATTTTAGGAAAAAAGAAGCTGCTTATTACTAGTGGAATGTGAAAAATTAAACGAATTAAAAATAAATTGGGGACTGCACAGTCTAACAACTTTATAAAATAACAGCAAAGACTTCAAATCGATATAATTTTTAAGACTACAGCCCAAGAAACGTTTAACATACGGTGTTATATGAATACGGCGCCTCAGTGAATACAAATATCTTATAACTCTATTAAACGCCATCTGAATTTTCCTTATATTTTGTTTACTAGTGCCACTATATAACTCCAAACAATATAGATGCCAGATTTGCCGATTCCTCGACTAATTGAAGTGTTCGTCAGACACATCGAGGTGATCGCTATACACATAATGTTAGGTGGCTGTAAGCGGGATTGAACACGCAATCATGCGAACGATAGTTGCGTGTACTAACCATGCGTGTAAACATCGCGCCAAGGCCGGTCACCTTGTTGTATTAAAATAAATAAAAAACAACAAATTCGCTTGCATCTCATGAATGGGATAAAGGAGAGCTTTTCACATTCACTAACAGGGATCCACTATTTACTGATGAATGTTTCAGAAGCTTTTATTAGACTTGCCGATTACGCGTCTACTCGGTTCTTCTATTTAAATAAAGAAATATGATTGCGCCGGGACTAGAACCCACGAACATATGCATGATAGTCTCAGACCACTGCGTGTCAACACCATAAAATGTAGATACTGACTGTTACCGACAATTGTCTGATTAGCGTGATTTCATAATTTCTATGTTGCCGATAGTTGCATAATAGTTTCACTTATATAGATACCATTTTTAAGATTGTTTTCGAAAATATTTCAAACTATCTGCAGCAACATTTACGGACATTAGAGTATGTACAAGTGGTATATTTTTCTTCTAACTTGTGCTGCATGAATACTTGACATTAAATTGGATTTGAGTGAGATTTCGAAAACATAAACCACTTTATATAATAAATTCATGTTCAAAATGATAACAACTTATATGTATATTTAAATATTTTGAGCGTCGGTTCCTTAGGGAAAAGTAACTATGACTGTATTTGACTATTCGTCTTAGTTGTGCAAAAAAAATCTTTAAGTCATATGTCGGGAACTAAAGTTAGTTACCGAAATGTTATGACGTTTATTAGAACTCGCTTTATTAAAAATGGATTATTAGCATTTATTTATCAAGTCACATTTAATGTTCTCACATCTTGAAAGTGTCGACTGAAGCTGCGTATTGCGTTCATTTCACTAGGAAAAAACCCCCAAGAGATCTTGACTGCTCTTGAAAAAATTTTACGGCATTTGCGGCTTTTCTTGTGGTGGTTTCCAACACCGCAATCGGGCCAATTTATGTTTTTCCATCGTTGTATGTTATATGCAAATATATTTCCAAAATTATCAAATTTTGTTTTTTATCACCATTTCATTGCACAAGTTTACAATTGAATTATTTAATTATTTATTTATATATTTATTTGTCTTTTAATTAAAAGCCTCCCGCTCAATTACATGTTAATTACAATATGTAATATATAGATTTAATCTGCTCAATAATATAAATATAAAAAAACCCTAATAAATATTAAATATTACAATTTTAAAAATATAACATGATTTCAAAGATGATAGGAGATTTAAAAACATAAAATATGATAAAAGGCTAATTTAGAAGTAGAAGTATATAATGTAGAAATATAAGATAATTGAAAATTGAAAATCAGGACATACTCCAAAAACTTTGTAAATGGCTTGGTAGTAAATTATAAATTCCCGCTACTGTCACTACAAAAGCACTACCCATGAATGTGGTCATTTTGGAAATAAGAAGCTGTTTATTACGAGCACAAAGTGGAAAATTAAACGAATTAAAAAGAAATTGTGGACTTCAAAGTCAACCAAATTTATAAAATGAAAACAAAAACTTGAAATCGATATCATTTATAAAGCTACAGCCTAAGAAACGCATGATATACGGTGTTATATGAACACCACTTCTCAGTGGGTACATAAATATCATAACTTTATTAAACGCCATCTGAATTTGCTCCATATTTTATTTATTTGTGCCACTATATAATTAAACACAATATAGAATACTAGGCATAATATAATCATGAATCAATCTCTGCCATAAACTTCAAAGTGAACATTGTAAACGCTGGACGACTACATTATCCACATAATAATTAAAGTTTAGTTTGTCGTCTAAACTAGTCCCGTTAACGAACATATCATGACACAAAAATGTGAGTTATTCCGATTTCAGTGTTAGAAACCGACAACAAAAAATTTGGTGTTACCACTTAAAAAAAATTTTCGTCGACTATTTTTTTATATAAATTGGCAAGATCAAAAATAATTCTTTGCTAAACTGAACAATATTAAACTTTTAAATTTTAGGCTTGAACTAAAATGGACCTGGGCGCATGCTTGATTTTATTTTATACAGGGGTATAGTACAGGGGTATAGTTCCTTGGATACATACTTCGGTGGCACCTATAATAACAGTAGACCCAAGTCGTCCACCATATTCAATAGAAATTGTTGAAATTCCACATGCTAAATAATACGAAACCCGGTATTGAAATTGCTTGCTGTCTGTGACAGATATATCAATTCCGCCTATTTCTACAGGAGGCATATTTGAAAAAGGACTATTGGAAAAGTGAACCAATTTTCTACAATGTGCACCTGATTCCTGGTATAAACGAACGCCTTATGAATATCTCTGTGTTTATGCCTATTAATGGGGAGTGAAAAAGAAATTACCAAACCCGGTTATGGTTTTGATGAATCTATTTGTTACGCATCGCAGCAGCGGCAATGCGCCTATTGCGGAGCCCATACATACACAACGGAAGATTCATGGCTTTTGATTTAACGGTGAATAAGATTGCGATTACCAATTTCTTGAATGCTGCAGTTCATAGAGAACAAGTCTGATATGACTTTCAAAAAGATGAACATTTTTCGGGTATACGAACGTACGTACGTACACGCAAACATACTGAGTACATGCATACAATGCTCATCATTGATGCTTCTCTTCTGTTTTCCTTTCTCTTTGGTCGTTTACTTATTTGCTTTTGCAACCTTGATGTGATTGTGCATGGATTGTGGTCTCATTGTGATGAACTCTATACAATTACAAAAGAAACGCGTCTGTCTCGCCGGCTTACGCTGTCGGCAGATTTAGTACGCATGTATGACGTGCACGTTAGGGCGACCTATAAAGTAATTATTTGGTTGCAACACTTTTTGGGTCATTTCAGAGTTGATTTGAAAAAAGGTCATATTGGAAATCACTATATTTAAGACATCAAAAACAAATGTAAGGAAATAATAATACTTTGCACGAAAAACAGTTTTGATACAGCTTATCTTTCACGAAACAATTCAAGGGCGTAGGCAAGGGGGCGGGTTAGATTATTATACCTCCACCCAAAGAAATTAAGATATTTGTTATTTGATACAGCAAAACTGCAACACCCAGAAAGAAGCATTTAAAGTACTAAGTACCTTTTAACCAAATATGTTTCATGAATTTTTAGGGCGATTGAACTATGTCTGTCTATCTGACTGGCTGGTTGACACGATGACTGTTATAAATTTTCACAAAACTTCTTAAACCTTGGCACGGACTAATATTTTACCAGATAGCAGATGGCAAGTGGGATATGTCGACCTACCCCTTCCAGTACCTCGCACACAAAGTTACCGATTTCTTCCCCTAGCTTCTTATTTGTAAACTGGAGTAACTTAACTTATTGCATTGCTTTATAGCACTCAGCAGAATTTGAAAAACTGCGACAGCTTAAACGTGCCTCTTCTGGTACCTCCCACACAAATGACCGATGTAACGCACCCATTATTATCTTCAAATCTATCAAGTAGATGCGCTGGATTCATGAGCAGTTCCTAGTAAATGATTCCCAACCAATACTGAACACCAGGCAAAACTTTTCCGGCCATCAGTCCAAGTTTGGCTATCGTTCGCGCCGGTTCTCCACGATTTGATCATGACAGAAATGGGCCGATTTTATTGCGACTCAACAACGATCGCAGATTAAAATTCGGACCATGAACTTTTGGCCTTAACCCGTATGGCATCCATATATAGAGCTTCCTTTCGTATCCAGCCTTATTCAAGCGGTTCCAAAGGTGTTTTAGAGCAATGTACAGCTCCTAAACAATCGAAACAGTGCTTACACAGTGATCGAATTTGACGAATTGCATTATTCTATCGACATTTTCATTGGATTTTCAGAGCGTGGTGCATCTTTGACATCAAAATTACCCTGAACAGAATAGACAAAAGAAAAGTATGACAAAAAAGTGAGTGATTAGCTGTTACGGTATCAGGACGATAAAACTATTCACATTTTCAGCCGCCCGGCTTGCGTTTTCATTTTTATCGAAGGAAAACTTTAAAATATCGCATATTTTCCCTTTGCTAGTGTCCATTTTTGACTCGCCCTCAAATAATACCGGGTCAAGCAATCACGAAACTGTCTGAGTAGTTTCATGAGCACAAAATCTTATCTTTCTAATGACATCTAATGTAACACTACATAGATGCAAATTGCTAAGGCATTTATTGGAAAAATAATAGATTTCTGTTTCCTATACTTATATAAGAACCGATTAACCTTCTTTTGGGCATTCAATATAAATGACCCATTTAACCCATATATTATTTTCATATATTTTATGTACTTTCACTAAATGTAATCAAATTTAGTGCACATTTTGGACAATAATGTCTCAGAATGAAAATAGACCACATTGCTACACCTGCTGTGATTTTCCGCTGTCGTCCACAACCTGAATTGAATTCAATTCTTGCCAACTAAATTGTATTATAAATGTGAAAAATCGACTGAATAACCACGCACTTTTTTGTAATTCCAATTCAAATTACCTTATTTAACTTATGTATTCCTTGATTCGTATCTTTCTTTCAATTAATTGAGCACGTATCAAGCAGACTGCATCGCCACGCCCTTTAGGGTACCAGACGATTTAGCTTAAATCAGTGGTCTCTCTACATTTCAAAAACGGAGGGAGAGAGTTGTCCCAAAACTAGCCAACCTAACGTATAGATGGTGAAAATAATTACTTTCCCCCAAAGTGGCAACCTTATAAAAGATATGTTTTAAGTTTCAAGACGCCAAATTTTTTAGTATTTTTATTTGAGTCATCAAAAATTAATGATCTCAGTGAGTTTGTATACATGGAAAAAATTGGTCACCGTTATGTAATTCAATATTTCCACTTGAAAGCCCTCAGTCCAACGAATATTAAAATCGAGCTAGATTCTACTCTGGTGGAGTTTGATCCTTCGTAAAATATTGGGTACCAGAGTTTAACGAGGTCGTACGAACACCGCAGTGGCCGACCAATTCAGGTTTCCAAGCCAGATGCGGTTAAGAAGATTCACAAAATGGTATTGAATGATCATCGGCTACGCCTTCAACTAACTGAAATGACAGGCATTGTAAAAAGTGATATATATCGTATATTGACCGAAGATTTAAAGATGGGAAGGCTGTGTGCAAGATGGGTGCCGCGCTTGCTTTCAATTGAGCAAAAACAACGTCGTGAAGATATTCAGCAGTGTTTGGTGATGTTTTTGCGTTGATTTATAATCGTGAATGAGACTTGGGTCCACCACTTCATAGCTGGGACAAAGAAACAGACAAAGCAGTGGACTGGAATGGGAGAATTGTGTCCAAAGAAGGCGAAGGCAGTTCCATCTGCAGACAAGGTTATCGCGTCATTTCTTTTGGGATACGCATGGGATTCCAGAAAGGAAAAAATATCAGCGGCGAATATTATGCTAATTTATTGCAGCGTTTAGGTGATGAAATTATAGAAATAATCAACATTTGGCAAAAAATAAAGTGTTGTTTCATCAAGACAATGCTCCAGTTCACACATCCACTATTGCGATGGCCAATATTTATGAATTAAAGTTCGAATTGCTTCATCACGCACCTTATTCTCCAGATTTAGCTTCCGCAGACAATGAAGAGGTGGAGCCTGCGGTTGAAAGCTATTTTAAGGAATATGAACAGGGCATAGAAGCAGGAAAAAATGTATCGAGGTAAAAGGAGATTGTGTTGAAAAATAAAGAATATTTTATTAGGTCGAGTAGTTTTGGGACCGCCCTCGTAAATATTTATTGTACATTATAGAAGCGTTGGCTGTTACCAAAGAAACAAAGCTTTAAACAAAACATCTTCTCACTTTTAGTTATCCTTCGGTACATCCGAATCAAAGTGAGACAGATTGCACGCTTGAGTTACAATATGCATATAAGCTCAACATGGCCATCACTATTTTATACGCATTCAATTTTTAACTCACTGAATGGGACCTACTGCTTTACGACGATTTCGAACTTCAATTTGAGATGGTTCTATTAGAATTGTCGACTACTCGAAGTGTTAGTCAGACACTAGCCGATCAAAAATTACTGTCTGCTACGGCATGGTCATTTTTTTGTACGGTCCATAGCCGCCGACTGCATATCTGTCTATGAAGACGCTTTTTTATACACATTGTAGCGATACTTTTCTATATGTAAAGCGTCTACAAGAAATGTGTATGTCGTTCCATACAGAAAAGTGCCTTCATGTACATTTTTATATAGAAATCCGACTTTATAGATATTTTTCATATAGAGAAACGTCTTCATAGACACTTTTCATATGGAAAACGCTTTTCTTTATGTGAAGTATCGACGACATATTTCAATGATACTATCCTATATGTAAAGTGTATACAACAAGTGCCCATAAAAAGTGCCCATGGTGTCATTTTTCTACAATGTAAGCAAATACTCGTAAAAAATCGTCTTTTCCTTATAATCACTTTTATTTCAAGCCGATAAACTTGCGGCTATTTCAGTCGATAAAATCAGAAGCCTTTAGCTGATCGCAAATAAGTCGGCTACAGTCGCCGATTTTTCATTGGTCGGCTTAGAACTCTAGTGTCCGTCGCTCAAAAAAGATATGATAATTGTACCCGGAATCAAAACGACGATCAAAGAAACAATACATATCTCTTGATGGCATTCAGAAGAAACCTAACTGTGAGATCAAGTAAATAAGTAAGTGAAATGTTTTTAAGTATTTGGTTGCAGTAACAGTAAATTCAGTAATCACCCACAAGGATAACGCGTTTCGAACTCCGTGACAGGTGCATTTTCAGATCCCTTTGAGTCTGAATCGACGCTATGGATACATCACTAGTTGTAAGCAGATTTTGCACATCTAAAGTATACATATATCATCCGAAAATGTGTCCAGCTATTGAACTTTTTCTTTGTGACAATAAGAATGGAGGATAGATTTCCCTCACAAATTTCCTTTTCTCTCATTGCTATTGGCATAATTGCCAAAAATGTTTCAAGGTGTTTTCCGATTTTATGAACCATGCTCAATTTTTTTACTGTTTGAGATATATAGTTTTAGGCGCGGGCCAATGTCTGTGATATTTAGTGAATGTTGTTTGTTTTTTTTGTTTGTTTTGATTCTGATTCAATTTATAAATTTTTTTTTTTTGTTTTTTATCTTCTATCTTCTACATATATAAAAATCAATTGCTGTGCGTTAGTCTCGCTAAAGCTCGAGAACGGTTGGACCGATTTGGCTCATTTTGGTCTTAAATTATTGGTAGAGTATTCCGGAAGGTTTAAAAGGTTTTATTTGAAGTGATAGATGGCGTTGGAGATGAGATTTTTGCAATTAATTTTTTTTACCACATTAACATTTTGAAGGCAAAACAACGTTTGCCGGGTCAGATAGTTTATTATAAAAGTTTTCAATTAAAAAAACAAACAAATTTTTTAAATTACTGTTAACATTTCTAAGAGTTTTGTACCGTAAATTGAGGAAATCAATTTATTTAAACATTTTTATCTTTCACATTTATAGCCACGCCTTTTTCTTTGCCAAGAAACGCAATTGTATGCAATTTCATCTCTGATTCCGGCTAAAGATAGTCCTATGGTGACTTTTCACGGTGAAACTAAATATAAAAAATGGTAGTGAAATTTTTTCCATAGATAGTTCTATGTTCTATGTTTTTTCATGTGGAAAATTTTCTTAGAAGGCAACAGCCACCTATTTTTTTGTTGATTTCCAACGCTGAAGCCGGAATAATATACATTTTTACGTCGTAATACGTTCGAAAATGCATTTATAAACTTGAAAATTGAAAATTTTACAAATATATTATCGAACATGTCACATAAAAACATCAGCAGCTCCGATTTTAGTGTTGAAAATCAATACAAAAGAAGCTGGCAATGCTGCTAAATTTTTTCATGAGCAAACAATGTCTCGTGAATTTCTTTCCCGGTGAAAAGAACGTAGTAAATAGCTTAAGGAATAGAACAAAACTATACTTTCGTCCTGGATTCTCGGATCAAAGAATTTATGTCATTATGTTTTGGTAGATAAACTGACTGAATGTTGGTTCATAGTTACGTTCAGATAAAAAGAAACCAAACACTATAAAGTGAATTGTTGTTTCGAATATGAATCAGAAACAAATTTCTAACATCAATCATTTAATTGAAATTTCTATTATCAATATCAAAACCGAAACAAAACTGAACTTCCGCTTTCATGTACAATCACATTTTCCTTTCTCAATGACTTGATCATCTCGACCAAAAAGAACATGCGTGAACATTTTCGTGCGATTGTTTTTCATAGCTTTCGGCGTGGATTAACAAGAGAGGTGAGGTGAACTATTATAATTTTTTTTATGAAATTTTAAGCTACATTTTTTCCTCCAGGCGGTACTATGTACTAGGTACTAGGAACATTTTTTAAGCTGCAGTGCCAATCTCTTTTTTTTTTTTTTTTTTTTTTTTTGTTTCCAACACTGAAATCGGTATAAATTACATATAATACATTTGTAAACTTGCAAAATGAAATAGTAAAAAAGCAAACAATTGTACAATTTCGCAAATATATTATCGATAATATCTTAAAAAATAAATACATAAGTTGTTCCGATTTCAGTGTTGGAAACCAATACAAAAAAAAAACTAGTAATCCCGCTAAATTTTTTCCTCGTCAGAAAAAATAACGTAAGGGCCAGTTATAAAACAAGATTTTCATGTGATATCGTGAGATTCAGGCATTCTTAAGACACTGCACAGTCATTCGGCTGCGAAAAAGAAGAAGCGAAGAATCGCTTTGAATTCTGAACGCAACCCGCCCCCTATTTATATTAAATAGTCTTATTGGAAACACCACTTCCTGAGCTTAACTACTAAAATGCCGGAAAGACGATACAAAAAATGCAAAATCTTCGACCGACATTAATTAAAATTTGAGGCATATCCAATGCCAGCAAACAAATGTGCTCTCCGGGCCTGTTATGCAATTTTTTGTAGGCTTATGATGGAGCCAGAGCAAACATCATTTTTTCTTTATTTGGGTAAAAACTTGCTTCAATAACAAGCAGACGAATAAAGCATCATATGGAAATTTCATCATTGATCTCGTTTTGTGTGTTTCCACCTAAATGCTTGGATTTGATGTTGCTGGCTAGCTGCTGACTTGTGCAACGATCGAATGGCAGCGACTCATCTCAGCTACGCACACACAAACACGTAAACTATTAAGCAATTACTTATACTAGGCCAGTTAAACGACAATTCAATTCGAAAATCCATTAAGAAATCACCTAATTAATAAGACCATAAACTGGGGCTGTTGGTTTGCAGAAATGCTTCACATAAACAAACCTCTACAAAAAATTTAGTATCAACATTAATTGGAGGTGGGGGGAGACTGTTTGACTTTTTATGGGGCTATAAACGTTGAATACTATGGAGGGTGACCTTCTCATTTTCCGTTTTATACTAAATACCCATTAAGTTGTTAAAAAATATTTGTCATAAGTTTAATGTAGTCAGTATAGGGGATGCGAAAAGACAAAATTGCCACTATATGTTGAGACATTTGAAAGTTCCAACTGACACTTCCAACTGAAAACAGTGATTGTGCATTAGATTTCTTTTGAATTATATGAAAGACTGGAATTTTAGTAATTATAATCTGCTTACAATTCACTTCAGTTATTGCAAATAAATTTTGGGTGATATCACGAATTGAGCTCTAAGAAACATATTGCGAGTGGGAACAGTTGAAGTGATTGAGCATTCCTATGGATTATGTATTCTGTCAAAAAAATACCGCAAATTGGTCAATAAAACGCAAAATATTTATTATTCATTCAAATACATTGCATCGCTTTCAAGTAATCTCCTTCCGAAATGATATATATAAGCCAACGGATAATCCGAAACACTTTTCAAACTCATTTTCCGTATAAGACTTCAGTTCTCGATTGGAATTCCTTTTTATGTTCTGTATTGGCTGAAAACGGGTACCACCAAATGCTAAATTAAGTTTTGAAAAGAGACGAAGATCAGCCAGAGCCATATCAAATGAACAGAGCAGTTGTTTGATGATCTTTGTTGAGAAATTTGTTCGCAACGATAATTTTGTGGGATGTTGCGCTATCGTCGTAAAAAATCCAGCAGTTTTCTTTCGCCAAAACTTGTTTTTTCGACGAGTTTGCCTTAACTTCCTTATTTAATTGTGCTCCGAACTCAAACGGCAGTGTAAAACGGTACGAATTATTTCTTGATATACAGAAAGTTCAGCGGTCATCTCTCTCAATCCTAATTGGCAATTCTCAGTCACCAGTTGTTTTATGCTCCAAATTCATTCAGAAAATAAGTTAAAAGCATTTATGGCTGACCAGAGCGAGCCAAATCTCCCACCGCATCTCGAATGCGTTTCAATGCACTGTACCACTCATATGAACGTGTTTTCGGTAAAATAGGCTCACCGTAAGCCTTCTGTAACTTTTTCATTGATTCGGCACACGAAATTACATTTGCAATACAAAAATTGGGAGAAATTCTTTGTTTCATATTTTAATCCATTGCAAAAGCACATTTAAGATAAACTGACAAAATCGAACAGTGTAAATAAACTAAATGACAGACCGCGTTCAAACTCTGCGTCAGTATAAACGCTAACTAAACGCTAACAGAAATAATTTTGACAAATCCTTTCAGGCTGACTTTTTAAATGATCAATTCCAGCCACTTTTTTGACAGAACAACAAGCAATTTCTCGTGAATATTTTAGGTACTTGTATACATCACTTTATGTAAAACTACTAATCTTCAGCTGCAGATTTTAATATTACAGTATTTTATATGTATATGTTATATGTTAAACATTGCATTCAATATCGATATAAAATTCATAAAAAAAATAATGATGTTAACTGATAATTAACTGCAGTAAAATATGTTCTGCATCAATTGTCCATTAATACACTCTTGCCAACAAACACAGTTTGCTGTATGAAAAGTGTCAACAAAGAATTTCTCCTATATTAAGTGTCAACAAAAACTCTTTTCACTATGAAAAGTGTCAACAAAGACTCTTTTTCTATATAAGAAGTGTCATCAAAGACTGTTTTCTATATGAAGTGTTAAATATGCGTTTGTGTATGTAAAGTGTTAGGAAAAGATACTTTTCTATATGGTAAGTGATCATGAGATACTTTTCTGTAAGAAAAATATCAATAAAAAGTTTTCTATATTAAAAGTGCCAACAAATAGAGTTTTCTAAAAAAGCTTTTATGCAAAACGTGTTGATAAAGACAATTCTGTATACGAAAATTGACCATAAAAGCAGTTTTTATACAAAAGGGATCAGTATATATATTTTTATATAAGAGACGCCCAAGGAGATACTTTCTCACATAAAAACTAGTTATGGAAACATGGAATCACTTTTTTATATCGAAAGTTTTTATTTAATTTATTAAGTGTATTTATGTGATTACGCTGTTATTGCAAATTAATATCCCTCCCATATAAAATGTTGTTTTTGGATTCCATTGCCTCGTGTTCAGTGGGTTGTAGATATACCAACTAGACAAATAAAAAAAAATGGCTAAATGAAGTTAAATACTAAACAATTAAATTAAGCTAACTGTATTTATTTTTCTAAATTTCTGCTTAATGCTTTACGCCCATTTCTAAAAGCAAACTAATTAAAAATATCAATGTTTCATATTTGAAATAAAAATAAATGCACTTACCTTCAATGTTTTCAGCATTTTGAATAATAACCAATGACAATTCAAACAAAAAATCTAATTTCAAAAGGATTTGTCTATACATAGTAGTAGGATTACATTAGAATTTTAGAATTTGTCACGAGCCCTTAACACGGCACTAAGGCAGACCTTCCGGCTGCTCAGTTCTCTCAGAAAGTTTCCAACCCTTTCAGCTTTAGCCCAGGGACGAACACAAAAATTTTGAATTTACGGAAAAACACGAACACCGAAAAACTACACTCAAAACACATCTAACTTCGATGAGGGAATTTGATGTGACATTCCCATACTGTGCCCGCCCTTCCATGGTTCTTGTTCTCCTCCAAATATTATTTTTTGGGACCCCACAACACGACCTTACCTCATCACCCGCCTATCCAAGCAGTAGACTCCACTAGTTATTCTAACAGATTATTTTCATATTTTTACAACACATTTAACATATTTATTGTTTTTGTTTCTTTTTTTCTTATATCCTATTACAATTTCTCTACTAACTATTATCACCAGTTACGTAGAACAAATAAACTGAGCCACTTTCCAGCTTTACTTGGCTTACGCCGAGAATATATATGACCATAAACCGGTCACCACAAGCAAAACTTGGCTCCTTCAAGAAATACCTAAATCCAATGGTCGCGTACGAGTATTTTCGAAATTAGTGGTGAATTCTGAATTGCACTAAACCATTAATTTGTCAGAGGTGCTTAACGAAATGAGAAATATAAAAATATGCCAAGTACAGATCTTTCTACACAACGATAATGTGAACTCTTACTGGTCGGTGAACACGGAAAATATCGAATTTCTGGATCATTCGCCATATAGTACAGATTTGGCTTGCAATTTTCAATACCCGAATAATCAATTGGCACGTATAAAATGCAGGTATTGGAAATACCATAATCCGAGTGGAGAAAGTGATTCGAAAATTGGTTTAATCGCATGCGAAAGTGTATTGATGTTCGTATTGAATACTTTGAAAACAATAAAATCTATTTTGATGACAAATGTCTGTTTGTTTGTTATTAGGCCAAGATTTTTGGCAGCAACCCTAGTAAAACCTGCCAACAATATTTTATTTCTGACCAACAAGTGACATACAGATAAAAATGGTCTAGACTGACAATGATTTATATAGAACAAGACTCGTATGAAACAGTCTTAGTAATGCAATAAAGTGACCAAAGTAAAGTGAGTTATATTACAAATTCTGCCATTAAAGGGCTTTGTTTATATACAGAACATACTGTAACACTTCTCAGTACGTCTCACAAGCTGCTGTGATTGTGGCTGCGTGCACTTGTAAATTACATACATAGTTCGGTGTATCACCACACATGGCCCATTATAAAACGTGCAGTCCAGTGCATTGGAGCAGCACTACCGCAATTTAGGATATCATGTTGGACCAAAACGTACACAAATTGCTATTACAAACAACACTTAGCCATCAAAGCGTAACAATCTGTCGTTGTCACACGCAACAGTTTACAAATTCAACCGGAAATATGTCAAACAACGCAGTTCCCTTAACTATATTAAGCTGTATTTCCTTCCTCGAAGACAACATAGCACAAACAACGAAATCGATGAGTATAATCATATCGCACCGACAGTTCGGTGACAAGAGCTTCCCCAATCATTTACCAGCCCGGTTACATTAGTGCTGTTTTGTTTGTCATCACTAACGCAATTTTGTGCGGGAAGTTAAGCGACTTTCTCGTTATGCTACTTCTAGGCCAGAAGTTTTTAATGAAAATGGTTTGAAAAAAAATTTTAAACGAGCAAACTTGTGTACAAGCATTTTGTTTGACTTATATTTGTTTACAAATAGCGATTCCAAAGAAAAACTCCCTCCGTTTCCTATTAAAGAATTACATTTGAAAAATTATAATAAGCATAAATAAATATTTATATGCTTATCATATCATGCATTGAGGTGCTGACAACAAATAAAACAGCACTAATGTAACGCAATAGAACCACGCTGGGAAATTGCTGTAGGGCGGCTTTACAGCATGAGTTGCTTCTTTACATGTACACATTACATATATATTATCACGCATGTCATTTGCTATCATTTTCTTTAAATATAATTTACGTTCTCCACATTAATAAGTAAACACCCGTTTTTATTTTTTATAATTGTCAGATAAGTCTAATAAATTTAACCCAGTTCGCAAAAATTGATAAATATCGATAATTTGCTGACTTGTTTATGCTGATTTTTCTCAGCGAAATTTTTCCATCAAACAGTACTATTTTAAGTGGCAACACTAACCTTTTTTATTGGCTTCCAACACTAAAATCGGAACAATTTATATTTCACGTCATAATATGTTTTTACGTCATAAACGGCAGATTAGGTATCATCGTGAAGATTAAGCAAATGCTTTGCCCGCGCACAAAGGATTCTGAGCAAAATGGTACTAGAATTCTGACTGTCATTCGCAAAGGTGGTGCTGGTTGCGGTCAAAACAATAAATATCTGGAAAACATAGTGGATGGAAGCAACACTTGATAATAAGCGTGCCTTCATGAACTTTTAGGCACTGCTACACGTTCAATATATATTGTGATATTTGGATCGCGATCCATTTTAATGGATTGATGGATCACGAGCGTATGCTACATGTTCAATATTTATCGCGTCAGTATTTACGTTTGTTTGTGCAGTGCAGATCGGTTATTAAAAAAATGTCGCGAGAAAACCAAAAAAAAAAATCCTGTTTAGCTATTTTGCTTGCTTAATAATAATAACATTTTTCACTTTTTATTTGTTAAATTTTTTGCACTGCGTCTTTTATTTTATGTTTTATTTCACTTCTTATTAACATATCGCGATCTAATATCATGAAAATGCTACACGTTCAATATTTATCACGCGATCCACGATCCGCGATCTGGATTCCATAATTTAGGCCATTCTGCGATATGGATTGCGATCCATCAATACCGCATGCTACACGTTCAATAAATATCGCGATATTGGATCGCGTTCAATATATATTGAACGTGTAGCAGTGCCCTTTGTTGTGCGCACAACTCGTAAATTCTCTAATTATGTGACTGCCTGAGTTGTTATCACCATTATTGTAAAAGATTTCACTTCATTTTGACAATCCTTTTTTCCAAACAAATTATTTATTTATCTAAATGTGAACATAATTATATCTGATTTGATGAATTAATAATTGAAGCTCCAAGGAAAGAGGTAGCAATCAAATTATTTCTGTTAACTTTATTAATAAAACCCTATTGATCTTATTGCACTTAAAAGTTGTTTATCTTTAGTATCACAACCACGTGTTTTCGAAAACAACAACAAGATTCGCGTTTTCAATTTTCATACTAAATGAAATATTTTATTGAGTAGTTAGATTGGGTAAATATAATTTTGCATGGTGAAATTAAGTTCGCCATTTTGTTTCAAGTATTTCGGGTGGCGAGATAAATTTTTGACAACTGAAAGTATAAAAATTGATGAACACTGCTGCAAGTGTTGGCACCTGTGTTAATATCACGCAAATACAACATATCTTCACTACTTGCATGTGTAAATGTTTGTTTTGTATTTGAAGTCATTTTTGCTATACAATTGTTCCAAAGTACAATAACGAAAAAATAAATAAATATTTCGCGCATACACAAACTAGTGTAGATTTTGACAGTTACTGTCCAAACTTTGGTCGAAGCAAAATTGTTCATTCATTTAAATTACAGCCTACTACTGTCGAAAAAAATCAAGTTTGTCCGATTTAACTAAATGAACACAAATAGTTTTAGATCTGTCATGTCAAACTATTGTGTACATTTTATTTCATGTGAACTCTGCTTTAAGATTTTGTTATCGACATTTTTATTGCTTTCGACATCAACCGCATTTGTTATCGTTATAACGACTAATTAGGGTTATTTTTCCTCCGCGTACCTGCAACTCTGTAATGACAGTGTCAAAAAACGAAGGTTCACAAAGAAGTTATCGCCACAAAGTTGTCAGCACTGCAGCGAGTCAGCTATTTGTACAGGAGAAGTACTTTTTTTTAATAAACGGTTGTGCTTTGCAAAAAAGAAACTGCTGATCGCGAGTCTTGTTTCCAAACAATCTCGACTGAAAGTTGTACAAATCCTAATTTAATTAATCGAAGATATCACACCGTCTTCTGTGAAGCCATGGCAGACTCAAAAAGGTTTGTATGTATATTGTGCAAACAGAGTCCTCGCAAAATCCCGAATAACAGACGGAAAGCATCGGCGACGTTCAACGTTTTTCAATTTTCGCGTTGTCATTCTGTGCCAAATTCATAATATAACGCAAAGAAAATGGGCTAGCAGAATGCCTAAATTATTCTCTGTGCGGCAGCGCTTATGTTTCAAGGCAATTAAATACTTTAGCAAAGGGGATGATCGGTCTTTTTTTATGTATTTGTTGAAAAGAAATTGCTTATTTTCGGGGGAAGAAAAATAATTTTCAGCCCTTTCGTACCGACTCTAGCGGAGATACCAGTCTGCGCTTACAATCGACAGCCATTGGATTTTTTTTTTCGCTCCATACCCTACCGGTGGGGTGAGAGTTTTTTTTTTTAAAGACTGATAGCAACGACGTGGTATTTTTGAGTCGCGTTCACAGCTACGAGTTTATTGTGTTGTATTAGATGCATATTGCAATCACCCCGATATATGATTCTTTATATTGCAGCGAAGATTTGGCTACCGCTATTCTGAAGCGCAAGGACAGACCCAACCGTTTGATTGTCGATGAAGCCACCAATGATGACAACTCGGTGGTCTCCCTATCGCAGGTTGGTATTGCGTGAGAGCTTAACAAGATAGTTTGGATACACATTTATTTCTAAACAGGCGAAAATGGACGAGCTGCAGCTGTTCCGGGGAGACACCGTGATTTTGAAGGGGAAACGTCGCAAAGAGACTGTGTGCATTGTTCTGTCCGATGACAGTTGTCCCGACAGCAAGATACGCATGAACCGTGTGGTTCGTCATAATCTATGTGTTCATCTTTCCGACGTGGTATCCATCCATCCTTGTCCGGATGTCAAATACGGCAAACGTGTTCGCATTTTGCCCATTGATGATACCACCGAAGGTATCACCGGAAATCTATTCGAGATCTACTTAAAACCATATTTCCTGGAGGCCTACAGACCCATTCACATGGGCGACATTTTTATAGTGCGTGCTGCTTTACGGCCCATTGAATTCAAGGTGGTATTAACAGATCCTGAACCTTACTGTATTGTGGCTCCGGAAACAGTTATATTCTGCGATGGGGACCCCATTAAGAGAGAGGTGAGTGTGCCAATGGATTCAATCTATGCATGTAGTAATGAATGATTGCGATTCTACTTTATTCCATTTCTTTATTTCCAGGAGGAAGAAGAATTTTTAAACACTGTCGGATACGATGACATTGGTGGCTGCCGGAAACAATTGGCTCAAATTAAAGAGATGGTCGAACTGCCTCTTCGTCATCCGTCTCTATTTAAAGCGATTGGTGTGAAACCACCACGCGGTATTCTTATGTATGGTCCTCCCGGCACTGGCAAGACCTTGATCGCTCGCGCAGTAGCGAATGAGACAGGAGCATTCTTCTTTCTCATTAACGGACCCGAAATTATGTCAAAATTGGCGGGAGAATCCGAGTCTAACTTGCGCAAGGCTTTCGAAGAAGCTGAAAAGAATTCGCCAGCAATTATCTTCATTGACGAAATTGATGCCATTGCACCTAAGCGTGATAAGACACACGGCGAGGTGGAGCGTCGCATAGTCTCGCAGCTGCTTACCTTGATGGACGGCATGAAGAAGAGCTCACACCTTATTGTGATGGCTGCTACGAATAGACCTAATTCTATTGACCCGGCTCTGCGCCGCTTCGGACGTTTTGATCGTGAAATTGACATTGGTATCCCTGATGCCACCGGTCGTTTGGAAGTGTTGCGTATTCACACTAAGAACATGAAACTGGCTGACGATGTTGATTTGGAACAGATTGCTTCAGAGACCCATGGACATGTGGGTGCTGATTTGGCATCGCTTTGTTCAGAAGCGGCCATGCAACAAATCCGAGAAAAAATGGATTTGATCGATTTGGAGGATGACAAAATCGATGCTGAGGTTTTAGCATCGCTAGCTGTAACCATGGACAATTTCCGTTATGCCATGACCAAGTCAAGCCCTTCGGCTTTGCGCGAAACCGTTGTAGAAATTCCCAACACAACATGGGCCGACATCGGTGGACTAGAAAATGTCAAAAAGGAGCTGCAAGAATTGGTGCAGTACCCTGTGGAACATCCTGATAAGTTCTTGAAATTCGGCATGCAACCTAGCCGCGGTGTCTTGTTCTACGGGCCCCCAGGTTGCGGCAAAACCTTGTTGGCCAAGGCTATTGCCAATGAATGCCAGGCCAACTTTATTTCCGTCAAGGGTCCTGAGCTGCTAACTATGTGGTTCGGCGAGTCTGAGGCCAATGTTCGCGACATATTCGATAAGGCTCGTTCGGCAGCACCTTGTGTTTTATTCTTCGATGAATTGGATTCGATTGCAAAGGCCAGAGGAGGAAATGTCGGTGACGCAGGTGGTGCCGCCGATCGTGTAATCAACCAAATTCTTACTGAAATGGACGGCATGGGTGCCAAGAAGAATGTGTTTATAATCGGAGCAACCAATCGTCCCGATATCATTGATCCAGCTATCTTGCGTCCTGGCCGTTTAGACCAGCTTATCTATATTCCACTTCCTGACGACAAGTCGCGTGAAGCCATCCTTAAAGCTAATCTCAGGAAATCACCTTTGGCAAAGGATGTAGATCTTTCATACATAGCCAAAGTTACGCAGGGATTTTCTGGTGCTGATCTCACAGAAATCTGCCAACGCGCTTGTAAATTGGCAATTCGACAAGCCATAGAAGCAGAGATTAGACGCGAAAAAGAACGTGGTGAAAATCAAAATTTGGCAATGGATGTAAGTCGACGTCTGGTCAAAGTTGTTAATAAATATTGATTTTATATATACTCCTCAGATGGACGAAGATGATCCAGTACCAGAAATTATTCGAGCCCATTTCGAAGAGGCCATGCGTTTCGCTCGCCGATCTGTGTCGGATAATGACATCAGAAAATATGAAATGTTTGCCCAAACACTACAGCAGTCCCGTGGATTCGGTCAGAATTTTAGGTAACTTTCCACCTTTTTTTTGGCATTATCACATCTTCACTTGTCGTTTCTCTTTTAAAGGTTCCCTGGTGGCTCCAGCAACACACAGGGATCTGGTCCAAATGTACCAGCGAATCCACCTGGCGATAATGGTGATGATGACCTTTACAGCTAGATTCCATAGTTTTATTTCTTTTTTTTATATAAAACATACATTTAATTACATGAAAGAGAAAATGACGAACACGCAACAAAATATTCAAAACGAACATTTAAGCAACATGAAGCAGACAGTCAACTTGCCGTTGTGTCACACTGCGTCGTTTATAATACAAAGAACATATTCTCCCAATATTTCTGTACTAAACACATAATTACAATATGATACATTGAAGATTAAACTCATTTTAAAATAAAATTAAAACTGTTGTTTTCAAAAAGGAGGTAATTAGAAAAGAGCATAGTTTTGGGGGTAATTTTGAGGTAATTGGGCGTTTATGAAGAATCGTGTGAATGAAATAAAAACTAATTGTACAATAATAAAATTGAAAGCCAAAGATTTCAATATTTACTCAAGAACGCTAATATTTGAGTAAAAGATGTACGTAGGTACGTGCTAACCTACCCTTAGTTAACAGGATCCCTAAGATCGCTTGCTTGGAAAATTTTTTATACCGTTAACCGTTTTGCCCAAGTCAGTAACATTGAGAACTTTGCACGTTAAAAAACTTAGTATTAGGCCTGTGGCGATAACTACAGTTACAGTTACATACTTGTTAAAATAAATATATTTTAATCATCGCAGGCTTTGAATTTATGTACGAATATATTTTGAATTTTAAACATTAAAAACAAACATTAGTTAAAACATTTTGTTTTCTTAAAATTTTGTAAAGTAAAAAATAGTTATTTTTCAGTTTAGGGGAACTATATATTGCAATAAAATCCATTTGTGTCTAAAATTACTAACTTTTGGCAAAGTATACTGACCCATGTCAACGTTACTTAACAAATGTGCCTTTGCTACTGAGAAAATTATTAAGAATACTTCTCATGGAAAACACTGCAGTTCATTTTGAAAATTTGTAAGAATGACGGGAAAATTATTTACAATTTAAAATATCTAAAACATAATTTGAAATTTGGAAAAATAAGTTCCTGAAACATCTTTCCAATTTTTTTAATGGAAAATTTACTTTTTGGTGCTTTCAAAAACATGATTATTAAAACTGATACTAAGCTATTTCACATGAAAACACTCACTTCAACATTTCGGACCTACGACTACGTTTATAGCATTTTTTTTTTTTTTTTTGGGTCACAATTGCTTCCTTATGCAGTGGACGACAGTTTACAACTAAATGAATGATTTTAAAAGCATTTTGTTGACGTCTAAACTGGAATACATTTTTTTCACGTAAAGTTCATGGTGAAAACGATTTTCTATGAGATTTACATTTTCAGATGCAAAATATTACATATATTATGATGAATCTCCTGTACTTTTAAAAACTTCCGGGAAAATTGTATGAGATCCTTCATATAGTAATATTTCGGTAATCAGCAACAAAGTTAAGGTCACCTCAAATGAAAATGTTTTAACCAATCCAAACGATTATATATTTTATTTATTTATAATTTACCATATAATAAAATAGTCCTTTCGGCAGATACAATATGTAAAATATTCCCAACATCCTGAACATAAAAAAATAAATTTGTATTTTTAAAAAGTAGAAGCATGGGAATTTTTAAGACTTAAAAATAATGTTGTCCAAATGGCTTCCCTCGGCTGCTTGACACTCTTGGAACCGAAGTCGCAAATTTTGGAAAACTCGTTGAAAAGTTGTTCTCGGTATTTTGTTACTTTCCTGAATAATGTTCCTCTTCAACTGCTCTAAATTGGTCGGATTATTCTCGTAGAATACCGATTTGAGGTAGCCCCATAGAAAATAATCGCATGGAGAGAGATCGGGGCTACGTGGGGGCCATTCAATATCCCCCCTTTTCGAAATGAGTTTTCCAGGAAAAACAAAGTTAAGTCGGTTATTGGCATCATCGGGTTTTAATTCTTGGACTATCTGAATCTTATAAGCCTTCAAATGCAAATCACGTTTCAAAATTCGTCGTAAAGTTGTTCTTTTGACATCCAAAGACTGACTTCTCTTACGTGTTGACTGTTGCGGATTTCACTGAACTGAAACACGAACACACTCCACAATGTCTGGGCGACCACCTTTTTCTCATCTTTCTGTCAAAGCTTGAATTCCCTCACGGTATCTTTTGAGGCTATCCATGAATCTAGGCATTCCTTGATGTCGTCATATAAGTGGAACTGCTGGTCAGCCAGACCATGCCCCATCAAACGGAACAAGAGATAATCAAACAGAGCAACATCTGGATAATAAGACAAATGTCTCAATTGCATTAATTGATGCCGATCCCCAGTGATGATTTCGCTCGGTTTCAACAAGTCGTAATAAATAACACCGACCTAGTCCTAACAGAGCGTAACTTTCGCAGCGTGAATATTCGGTCGAGGCGACGACGTAGAAGCATGAACGGACTGCCTCCTTGACTTTCTTTTCTTTGAATTGCTATAATAAATTGATTTTTCACCACCCATTACAACACGAAATTCCTTCCTTTTTGTCACCGAAGCAGTTGTTCACAGTCGAAAGAACGACGCTCAACGTTCCATGGCTTCCACTCATAAGGAACCCCAAGTTTCTTGCTTTTGAATCATTCATAACGCATGCAATCGCTTGGTAATGGCTTGGCGGGTAACTCCTAATACTGAAGCAAGCTCTACCTGCGTTTGACACGGATCCCCATCAAGCAATGCCATTAATTCAGTGTCTTCAAAGGTTTTTCGTCTTCCTTCATGCGAACGGTCAACATCAAAATCACCGTCTTTAAAGCAACGGACCTAATCTCGACACGCTGTTTCACTTAAAGCAGCATCTCCGTAAACGTTTTGAAGCTCTCGATGAGCTTCAGCCGCCGTTTTCTTCGATTGAAAGAAGAAATTCAATGCTTCCCGCATATGATGATTATTTGGCACAAAATCATACATATTCACAGAACCGAAAGAATATGATGTCAAAAGAAATCACTATTGTGTCGAGACGGTACGTTTACCATATGCCTAGGCTGGGCCCATGACGTTTAAGTCGACCACCACTTACAGCTGGCGCTATCTATTGGCAACAGCGGGAACTTAGTAGCGCTCATAATATATTATACTACGGAACACGCTTATCACCTACAATTATTAGTTTTGTTTTTTTTAGTAACATATTTGCAATTTTTTTTACAACTGCAAAATGTAATGAGATTGCTTCATTTCGGATGACGTATTAGATCACGTGTGCATTCTTTTGCCAAATTCCGTTCATATCTATTTTATTCTCTACAGCTTCAATTTTTTAAACAGCGATTACGCTGATGGCTTACTTAAATGCGACATTTAGCCACAGTATCCAATCATTTATGCAAGCTCCTCATTGCGTCTTCCTAAAACGCATTTAGACATTTACAAAGTTACAATAAATAGTATCGTAGGGTTTAAGGGCATTTGTCCTGGGATATTAGAAGTATTTCAACAATTTGCCCCAATATCACATGCTTCAAACCTTACTAAATATTTTACAAAAATTTTATACAAAACCAAAATTGAAGATGTAAAAGCAAGATTGTCATATCTGTCGTTCTATACAGAAGATAACGAAAACAGCAATTTATTTATATTTCCCTCAAATATGATATTGGGGGAAATAATTGAAAATCACTTTTTGTTGTTAAAATTTGATGAAAATTTTAGTAAGCAAAGGACTTTGAATCGAAACAATATCCATCTTCACTAAAATTTAAAGAAAAATCGTTGTAGATATAGACATATTGCTATATTTTTACAAAAATTTAAATAACGTTCCCCTTGGCAATGATAGGGCTATTTTATATTTGCAGCAGTAAATATTTAATTCGACGAAAATGAGAAAAATGGCTTGAAATGCGTTAATATTGTGCATTTTCCACTTATTAAAAAAAAGCACAATGATCCACATAATAAAGTTCAAGCGAACACAAATGGGTAAGTTAGAGATTTACATTTTTTTTTTTTTGACATTTATTGCTGGAAAATTTTATATATTTTTTGTTTAGATATTGATTTTTTGGGTATCAACAACAGAAAACATCCATTTTTCATTCCAATTCGAATTCTATTTGTTTGTTGAGCCACGATTCATTTGTTAATTTTACTGCGCTTCAAATACGTTCACGTCTTGTCTTTTATATACATGAAAGAAAGACAGAATCAAGAAAATAAAGGATGTAACTAAAAGGGAAAACAGATGATGCTCATTGTAATTCTGGTTATTGAAGTTTTTCAAATTTCCGTTAGAAGAAAATTTGTGTAAATGAAATTCCTTTTGCAAATTTTGCATGTACAATGAAATTCAGACATTAAAATATATACATGTTTGTAGTGCTAGCTAAATTTTCGTCCGTACTTCATTGGTTTGGTATGCAGATCTTTACGAAATTTCCGTTTGAAAATGCAACTACAGGAATGTTTATGTGACAAGAAGTTTAGAATTTTTTATTTTTCACTAAAATCGATGTTTCAATAGTTAACACGCATTGAAATATTTTTCGGGTTCGATATTTATAAAGCTATAAAAACAAAAATATCTTTGCGTAATTTTGTTTAAGCTCTACACGAATTCGTACAAATCAAATTTAATTGAACAAAGACACGAAAACCCCAAGACAATTTAAAAATTGCATTGACACGGTTTTCGATGCACATCATCAGCCTTTTTTCTATCTTTATTTACATTCCCATTTTCTAAGTTTTTCTGCACGGACAAAAAAAAAATATTAAAAAAAACACAAGATTTTTTATTTTTTTACCTATTTATAACTTCTCTTAAGGGCACAGCAGACTGATTCGACTTATAAACTTAAAAAAAAGCTTTTAGGTGGATAATTTGGTTACATTTTTACACTAAATGCGTACCAATTTTTATAAATAGGATTAAATTTGATTTAAGTCGTTAGGTTTATCTCATAGTGTGCTATTTCTTTTACTCATTTAGCGATTGACCTCAATTATAGGACCGACAACTGAGTTCCAAACCAAGCCAGAAAAACCGGCATTTAACCGCCGACCTATTTTGCGACTATCTCAAAGCCGTTTTAGTAAAGGCGGTATAAATAATTAGAAACGGGCTGGAAAGACTAATGACAGTAGTTTTCAAATGTGTAAACCCTTTTAAACTGTAACAGTTATATGTGGAGCTTTTATAAACAATTTTAGTATAAATATATTTTTCTGAACTGATTTTTTTGGAACCATGTCATGATGATAGCATTTACCGAAAGCAAAAACGTATACAAGTACCTAAATGAAACGTGTGAAATCTGTCAGAACAATTTGTTAGTATGACGTCCCTCTTGTTACCAAATTTATCTGACAGATTTAACCTTGTAAAAAAAGTTAAATTTCCATGCAAAATAATTGCATATGTTGCAAATAGGGATGATATCAGATTTAAGTAATAATGTGACATTGTCTTAAGGCATTAAAACCACCGCAAAACTGAGGCATATTGCTATTGAAAAATTATAACCATTATTAGATATATTATATTGTAACATTTGTCTAAAAACAATGAATATAAATATGTGCAAGCAAACAAATTGAACGCACAACCATATACGTCTAAACAAATCAGGCTAGACTCTTATTAATTTCAATTTAGGGGACGTTATTTTGAATTTTAGAAACGAAATTCACGAGAAGGTCAAACTTTTGTCAATTTTCAATGAAACTGAGCCAAATTATCGTCTTATGTTACTGGTTAGCTACGCTACAGGTTTGACAATTTCTAATTGAACTGAGCCAAGTAGTCACTTCATTACTGGCTTGCTGTATATGTCAAGAAGCCCCTTTCGAAAAAATAATAAAGAAAAGGTTTATATTCTTTTTATTGCGACCATGTATTAAGTAATTGTATGCATTGTGTGTGTTGTATGCATTTTTTATTTCACTACATGAATTATTAGTTATTTTTTTAAATTTTAGAAATTTGTGTCCCATGTCAAACTTATTTTCCGAAATTGGGCTAGATCTCTGATCTGATTCAAACGTACCCCGTTGATAAAACTTGTAATTCTTCATAGCAGAATATGTATACATATTGGACAAGGCTCAGGCCGTCGACGATATGAGTTATGGCGACATAGGAATAAGGATTCTTAACACAATTCAACCTAGAATGGCATATGCGGCGGAAATTGGAGTAGCATGTGGACGATAATATCTCTTCGGAGTCGTATCCCATGTTTGACAGTGTATTTCATCAGTTTTCCCCAAAATAAAAGACTTACAACTGAAAAATGCTTGGTAAAACTTTGTCGGCATTATTTAGGTGGGCGCACAATGCCGCCGGCGTAAATATACAACTCTGTCGCATAATTCAAGCATATGCTTGAGTGAAATGATTGTTCGCAGTCTACCACTTTATGTTTAAACGGATATATTTTTTTTAACAGGGTCTTTTTGTTTCGCCTCTTTTTGGTTACGACAACCTTAAAATCACATGTGAGTATTTTAGAGGAAATTTCGACGGAATTCTTCGCAAAAAAGTGCAGAAAAATTGTGTTTATTGAAACAGTTGCTAAACTCTTCAGAAGATCGTGTTTCCTTTTATTTATAATGCCGTAAAAAGTGTGAAACAATGAACTCGTGAAAATGTGAGCCAGCCGCATTTTTGGGGAGACTTGCAAACATGCATGGTTCCATTCATGTGTTTATGTGTATGCGTATGTTGTGTGTCATGTACGGTAGCTTGTGTGTCTCCATTTTTCGGTTCGTTGGCCAAATGAGTCGGTGTATACTTGTGAACGAACATAGATAAAGAAAAGAAAAAAATGTGAATATTTAACAATCTGGAAATTGTCCATTATAAATTTGATGCCTACAATATTTCTATGTTTTTTTCTTTGCTTGGTAGACATGCAGAAATTTGTTGCCGCAACAAAGTAAGGAGTATCGCATGTACGATTTGAGTCGGAACCTGTACTTTCGAGACGGGCAGATAATAATAAGAAAGATACAAATGTTATATTGCTTTTGGGCAACCTTGGGATTTGACTTCCCAATGACCACTGGCAAGCTAAATTTTTGTGTTGAAAGAAGGCCAGAATTAGATACTGTTGAAATACAGGCTTTGTGCGAATCCCGAAATATTTGTTAGTAAGAGGTTATGACGTTGTTGTCTTCTCGTGTATGTCATCACTTGGCTGCTTGACAGTCGCTTTCTTCGGTCTCAAAACGACTGTAATTGTATTTGTGTGGTCGTGGCCTTTGTGTGTGAGAGGGCGAGTGCGATTTGCAGAAATAGGTATATGCGTGTGTGTGTGTGTGTGTGTATTCTTTTCTGATGAGTTAGGCTTTTTCGTAAAAAAGATAAGCCTCGCATCTGCATCATATGTATAGAGTTGTCGATTCATTACAACGAACTTATTTTACTTTACATTGTTTAATTTCCTTTTGGCCTCTTATTGCAGATATATTCCTTTTTACCACCGGGTCTAAACTTGAAGGTTCTTGAAAATGGCTGAAATGGACGATCATCACTTCGAAACCGGCGATTCTGGTGCTTCACAAACCTATCCTATGCAATGTTCTGCATTGCGTAAAAATGGTTTTGTTATGCTCAAGAGTAGACCCTGTAAAATAGTCGAAATGTCTACTTCAAAAACTGGCAAACACGGTCATGCCAAAGTCCATTTAGTTGGTATCGATATATTTTCAAACAAGAAGTAAGTATATCGCATGTATAGGATATATATAATGACGACATTCGGAGGAACTAGATGACGTTATCTCACTCAGCACGAATCATGAGAAATGCTGCAATAACGTTATCGTTGTCTCCTTCGTCTGTCCGGACGTAATTCATATATCAGTTGCCTCATTTATGCACCTCTTGAACAGATATGAAGATATCTGTCCATCCACTCACAATATGGATGTTCCCCATGTCAAGAGAGAAGACTACCAGTTGACCGACATCAGTGACGACGGATATTTGACATTGATGTCCGATAACGGAGAAATCAGAGAGGATCTTAAGTTGCCCGAAGGTGATTTGGGCAACGCTTTGAGAGCCGATTTCGATAATGGCAAAGATCTTTTGGTAAGTTAAATCAAATGCAGAATATTCGCATCCTTTTGCTGGCTTTGACACTCCGATTTCTCCTTTATTTCAGTGTACAGTACTCAAGTCTTGCGGCGAAGAATGCGTTATTGCTACTAAGACTAATACCGCTCTTGATAAGTAGAGAGTGGCACAGTACGTGTGTAGTAAGTTCTTTTTTGTTTTTAAGAAAATGCGTACCCACAGCTACAAGAGAAAATAAAACATTTTGAAAAAAAGATTAATTGAAAAGGACTTATGTAATTCTAGTTGCTGCAAATTTCTTTTGCATTTAAATGGAAAAAACAATTTGAAGTGTATTTTTAAAAAATAGTATGTTTTATAATAACATGATTATCATATACAGTCTTTTAGTTTCAAATACAAGTAAGAAACAACAACACTCACTGTCATTCTGGCATTCTCCTTTCAACGCGACAATGTATTACGTATCCATCTATCCCAAAGAGATATTCTAGAGTTTGTGAGAAAGACACAAACCTTAATGCAAAAGCAAATAGGAGGATTTAATGAACAATGGAACTAAGATCTTGTGCATTCGGACACAAGCCAACATAACAATACCATTAATTAAAGAAACACTTAAGTAAAATAAAAAATTTGCCAATAAATTTTATACTTTAATAAAAGAGAAAAAATAACATTTCTGCCATTCTGCATAATTTTATTTTCCTGATTTCACTTCGTTTTTGTTTTTGATTTCTTTCCTTTTTTTATTTTTCAATTGTGAATTTCGCCTGCTTCCCCACGCATTTAGCGCTTTCAGTTATATTTCCTCTTTCATTTTCAGTATTGTGGCAGCTTATTCGCTTTGAATATTACCAGAATTCAGCAACTCTAGAATCTTATGTACTTAACAACGGAAGGCAACTTCTCACTAATATTTTGTGTCTAATAAATAAATGTTCGGATTTAAGAAATTATTTATTATGTCTTAAGTGCCTTGTAGAAGTTACACAAATATTCGATTTGCTGTGCAGCGATTCCTATTCGAACTTTGCGGGTCAAAATTTTAATGTTGCATGTTCCACTTTAATTTGGTAACAAACCAATTCATATCGAGTTGACCAGTAGGAGCGGAATTCTATCTATATTGATGGTTTGTCGTATTTTGGGGAATTTCCTCTCTATGGAATTGTCCGCATAATTCCGAATTTTAGGGAAGGATTGTGGAGTTGTATAGATGTGGTAGTAGAGCACTTTATTAGCTAAGTAATTTTTTACTAGAACAGAACTTGTTTCTTGATTCTGTACATGGCGAAAAACGGCTGATATTCCTATAAAAAAAACGAATGGACAGCACCATGGGTTATGAATCTTTTTATTGCAAGATATGTGGAAACGTCCTCTTTTCATGCATAATATTTTGACACACCTTGTTTTCTAACGAAATGTAATGCGATACTGTTAAAAAGTATGCAAACTGGAATGGTTCTTTCCAGTATATACCTATATGTATATCAAATTCTATATTGTTTTTAAATGACGAATTTAGCAACACTTGGGAAAAGCCTAATCCTTTCCAGATACTAGTATCTTCTGGAATTGAGCAATTTTGACACTTGTGACAGGTAGAGTCATGTGGCCGTGGATGATATATCGACTTTTTGCCAGATATGTGAACGTGTCGAAGACGACAATACCTCGGCTTACCTTATTGCTCTGAAAATCGCATTTTCACCATTTTCCTTGTAAATGTGTGTTGCTCCCTACTCATCTATTAATTGCTTTTAATTACCAACTAAATGAAAAATTATAAGAATTCTGAAAAATGCCTATTTTCGAAACATGGATTCATTTGTGGACAGTATCAATAATGTTACAGACGATGTATGACTCATTGCTTGATCTGTTGGCGCATCAGAAAGGCCTTCTCACATGTAATAGTATGATAAAATAGTAGAGTAATATAATAAAACAATAGAATAATATAATAAAATTCCTAAAAGGGTATATGTGTTGGGAAAACTCTTTTCCGGTATGTAAAAAATATCACCATATGGCTTTTGATTAATGAATGTATAGCAAAATTATTGGGCGGCCCTTTAAATTGCCATTATTCCTAAGGGATTTCAATTATTGTATGGTTTTTTACCCAATTGCATCGATTTCACCCAATTGTAGCACCGGCGGAGCAGAGTGTAGAGGACGATGGTCTACTTGTTGCCAGATAAATGAGCGTCCCAGATGCACCCTCTTCTTGTATGTAATATATCAAATTGTACCGTTTTTCTAGTAAAATTGTATAATTTCAAATGTTTTTTAATAAAACACGTACATAATTCTTTTATTTTATAATTAAAATAAATCTCTTAAAAGCAGACTATTCTTTATGATATCTATACACTATCAGTTCATGTTGTTGTTAATTAGCAAAAAATTATTGAAGAGCAATTTCTTGTTTGAGTACTGTTGTTCCTGCTGGGTCGATTTTAAACAATTTAGAACTTAACCATCCTAGAGCTGAGATATTGCTATGCAAAATTGCAGACTCTTAGCTCATGGGGTAATCGAAAATTGCACCTTTCTGCGGTCTATAATTGGGCACCCTCAAATGCTATACAAATTGTTTGAAATAAAGTCAAATTTGCAGTTTATTTTTTTTTTTTTACTCAAGCATTGTTATACACTTTGACATGTTTTATGTCTTAAGCATTGTGGCATTATTTCAGATAGCGTAAAGTATCACGATATGACCATTACTATAACGAAAGTCTCCATTTTTTTTAGATTTTATTTTAATATACTCAAAAATAAAATGTTGATTTTGGTGTCGATTTATCTACTTTTAGCATGTCCAACTACAAACAATAGCATGTTGTGTCCGAGTCCCATTTAGATCAATAATATAATGAAATGATTGATTTATTTAATTGTTTATTAAATTTACTTTACATTTGTATCCTTATGTTAGGATTTATCCTTATAATGTAATTCATCCATAAAATGAACATGTTATTGACCATATAGCGTTTAATTTGTATGCGAGTACATTTACAAGTCGAGGTATTATGTCTGAGGAGAGATCGCCTTTAACTAGTCCACATATCTGATGATCAGTCGGCCTCTTATCTTCTCTTATCTTACAGAAGATATACATATATTGCCTAAAAGCGTATAAATGGGCGCAGTACATTTATTTTGACTAATCTAAAAAATAATGCAAAGCCTTTAAGGCCAGAAATACGTATTGCACAGAAATACTTACATGGGTCGGTAAAATTATGCTACATCCGTTTATATCTATGTAGACTGTAAGTATTTGCTTTATTACCATTGGCTCCCTATCGGTAATTAAAAGTAACAATATTAGAGAAAATACAGAAAAAAAAATCCCTTTCATCCCATGAGTGAGATATAGGAGAGGTTGTCACATTCAGAGAGATTTCACACATTTTATTTTTAGATACATTAAACGGAGCCTACATTTTAACGACTATTTCGAATGCCACATGTTGAGAAGCATTTACCAGACTTGTAGGCTACTCTAGTACACGAATTATTTGTAAGACGCATCGAGGTGATCACCTTTTTAATAATGATAAGTGACTATGTGGAGGGATCGAAGCGGCGATCATGCGAAACAATAGTTGTGTGCACTAATCATCGCGCCACGGTCAGTCACATTGAACCAAATGCAGGCATAAGAAAATTATATAGGTCCTAAACAGTAACAATGATGTGCCCAGTCGTGCAGTGCCGACTACTTTTCATGCAAGATTGCTGAAAGTAGCGGGTAAAAACAATAGATAGAAACCCATATAAATATAGCTGGACGAAACAAATTAGGTATGTTGTAGCAAATAATTTACTACATGAGTCTCCAATGACAAACAAATTTTCAAAATTCTTGAAAGAAAATCACTGCAGTAAGAGTACACTATCAGGTCAATAGATATTTCGAGAAAATGTATGCTGAAATGGAAAAAAATATTCAATTTAAACGCTGCCTTTTTCGTCCATTGTTTTATAAACCAGTAGGATATGAACTCATATAAAGTGGTTTTTCAAACAAAATTATTTCGTTCGAGCTAACACCTAATGTAGGAAGGAACTACCTATTTCAGTATTTGGATATCAAGTTATCGTTGAAATTTGACTCATATTAGAGAATTTGAAATTCGAATGAGGTCCGTTTCAGGAACTAAGAGATCTTTTGCAACTTCAAATCTAATAGAGTAGAAGAAAGAACTTTAAAAATGTATTTAAATCAACTAATATTATGACAGTTTATGCCATTATTATGTTGTGCTTTAAAACAGCTGATCGATTTTGCTTGCAAACCAAGTTCTGCAATTAGTAAAGTAAAATTAAAATATTGTAATTTAATCGTAATAAATAAACTAACTTTCCACCACTTACGCAGACCAAAAAGTTTGTTATAAATGTGTTTATAAGCAACAGAGTATTTTTTTGCAAAAGTTGCATTTATAGCTCAATTCGTGACATGTGTGTTTAATTAAGGATGTGGGCTAGTCTTTAAGATCCAAAATCCAAATATGGTTTACAAATTTTTCCAGCACGTTACATTTTTAAAAAATGTTCCGTTTAAACTTCCATTAAACACTTTAGAATGCTCCATCTGCAAATATTTATATGGAAGACCATTAGCTTTCTTATGTCGAATGTTTTTAACCATATTAACTTTACGCCATCCAATATAGTTAAAAATCTACGCTAGTTATTTACATTTTTGCTGAAATTGAATCTTCATTACAAGTCCGATAAGATATGATGTCTTGGCGTTTACCAAGATTTGTATTTTTTTAATATATATACCTATATGTATATATTAACTAATCGGCTACATATTGATAGCATTACAATTTATGGGTTATATCGACAAAAGAGAGCCTAACACACATTTTTTTCATGATGCTTAATAATCACATAAAACAGAATAGAGTAGTGACGATTATCAGTGAACATTTTTGCAAATTTCAATTGCTAAATTGTTAAGAAAAAATTATGCTTAACAAGCGATTGTAAGATATTCGTTATAAAAATGTCGTGAAATAACCAATTTGAGAATTTTTGAATACCAATACTCTCATGAACACGACAGTGATGCCAAGATCCCTTAATTAAAATCTCAAAATTACAAAGCTTTTGATAATTTGAACTTTTCAAAGTTAATCCAAAGTTTTGATTTGATAGAATTTATCCAGCGTTTAAAATTTCAAGAAAACTAAATATAATTACTACACATGCACTTATATGTATATGTTTTCGCTCCAAAGGCGATAATGGAGACACAATCATTCCAAATGTGTTATAACTTAACAAGACTGTTTTCAATATAAAGACCGCTATAATTAAGTTTTTCAGAACATCAATCATCATCAATTGCTATTAGTTAGGAAATAATTTTCGCTTCGCACCGAAGTAAGATAATTGCGGTGGGTTTACTTATATTCAATGAAATATCTTGTATTTCAACATTTCTATGGCAGCTCCATTTTTTAATTTATTTTTTTAAAATAAAATCTCGTTGGCAATATAAATGCTGTAAAGAATAAAATTAATATGAAAAAACTAATAAACAATATTATGATTCATGATTCAGTTCACTGGCAAAAAAAGTCGTCATAACTCGTTTGGAGCTCCAGAAAGGAACTTGAAGGAATTGAGAAAATAAGCAATACGATGTTTTTTTTCGGGCATTACTGAATAGGCAGTTATAATGTTCTTTTGTAAATAATAATAATAATAATATTATTATATAATATATAATAATAATATTATTAAACTTTAGTGCTTACTTGACCTTCATTTATTTGCGGCTGAGTTTTTCAGCTATGAATGATTGAAGATGACCGACAGCGTCAATCGAAATATTAGGAAATATTAAATAAAACAACCAGAAACAATACCAACATCCTTGTTTTTCAATTCAACTATATAACCTCGAGCCGAAAAAAATTATGCAGAGCAGCTATAAATTATCTTTATTTATTTACAGTTGAATCTCTCAAGAACACTTGTGATTACATAAAATATGATCCGGAGTAAATTTAAAGTAGGTAGTCATTTGTCTTTTTTCGGCAAAAGACCATTTTTCACGATAGTTATATCATTATTTTGTGTCCATATCCGATACTAACTTGTCAAATATTTCTTTTAAGGACGTTTTACAAATCTTGCCTTTATAGTCTCAAACGGAAACCATTTGTATTTTTCTCTTCATTAAAAACACCCCTACAGAAAAGCGTAGAAAAACGGAACGAAAACTAAAGTAGAAAAGTCTCAGCTGTACAAAGCATTCGACATTCAAGGTGGATTTCGTGATTGTTAATGAGGTTTTCTCAAAGTGTGTTCGCCTAAAAAGGCATGCATGACTAGTGTTATCGTCGCAGAGTTGTATTTTACATTTGTTCACTTCTTTTACTGAATGATGGTTTTTGTAAAACAAAGCACTTGAAATTTTAAAAATATGGGAAATCTTCGCCGTTTTGCACCAAAAATCTCCAAATCTTAATTAACTTTGAAATGGGAAATAATTAACTTTTTGCGTTAATCGGTAAAATAGTGTCAGCATTAAACATTTTCCAAATAGACAATTTCCAACCATACCTCCAGGGCGCACCAACACAAGCCAATGGTATCAGCGCAACAAAAATCCCAAAATCTTGTTTTCCTATCTGCAAAATATTTACTATTTGTCAAACTTATTGTCATTAATTTGACAGTTTCGCCACAATACGAAACATGATTTTATTGTATTTGATTGCTGATGCCATCACCTTGAATTGATATCTTATATACCGTTTATATGACCATATGTTATTAATCAGTGTAAATGATAGAAGTAGAATATAACAAACCGAAAGTGGAACAAGTCGACTGATAGTAAGCATTTATTCCCTCACTGATTCTATTTTTATGGTTCAAACCGTTGCTGTTGATTTTGCAGCAGCCATCGCTCCTTCCACCTTTATGTAGCCGACGAAAATTTATCTAAATCGCGAGAAAATCCTAAGTGCTAATTACTGTCGGTATCAAAGAAATTTGGCATCGGTAACAAATCGTTGAAGTAAATCATTTGACAGATGTCTGAACGCGCCCTAAAGAGAAGGCAAATGAACATTTTGATCTCATGGATTTAATCCCATTTATGTACTGGCTTAAATTTTCGTACTAAACAATTGCCAATTTTCCCAAACAGAGTTAAACCTGTCAACCAACCTGTTAGTGTGTCATCCCCATTAACATTTACTCAAGAGCAGATCTGCGCTCTTACTTATACTTCTTTTATATCAGTGCCGATTTCAAAGAGTCAATGTTAGCACACACTTTATAAACAATCAGAAAGGAGAGTAAACAAAAAATTAAAACAACACAGATCGCTGGAGGCTGTGACATAAATCATTTTCAAATTTATTCAAAGAAATCCAAGTTACAAGTAATATTTAAAGCTTTTAAAGAAATTGTAAAAGGAGGAGCTTTTTCGAAAACGCTTTAGCAATATCGACTGGAAACCAGAGATATGCAGGACGATGAAATCGAAATACCACATCCTACTAGCGAGGAGTCAAAGGCCATAACTGCAATCAGCAAGGATAATGTGCACAGAATATGTTCGGGACAGGTAGAACTTTATCTCCAGTACTTTAGGGAATTTCTAGTTCCATGGTTTGTACATATAGGTAGTGCTCAGCCTGGCTGTAGCTGTGAAGGAATTAGTGGAAAATTCCTTAGACGCGGGGGCCACATTGGTGGAAGTCAAATTAATAAACCAGGGGCTGGAGTCTCTGGAAGTTAGCGATAACGGTTGTGGCGTGGAAGAGAAGAACTTGGAGGGAATGAGTATGTTTATTCGCACCAGTTTGCACTTGTGTCTAATTCAAATACCTTCACAGCCGCCAAATATCACACATCAAAGCTGAAGGACTTCGTAGACCTTCAATCAGTGGAGACTTTTGGTTTTCGGGGAGAGGCTTTAAGCTCGCTGTGTGCCTTGGCCAATATGTCGATTACAACTCGGCACAGCACAGCTGATGTAGCTTTGAAGATCGATTTGAATAATGAAGGACGGATCGAAAGACGACAACATGCGGCGCGCAGCGTGGGCACTACTGTGACTTTGACCAATTTGTTTGAAACTCTCCCCGTACGACGGAGAGATTTTGTGAAAAACATTAAGAAAGAATTCAACAAGATGTGCCAAATGCTTCAAGCATATTGCCTTGTCTCCAAGGGCGTCAGAATTATATGCAGTAATCATACATTGAAAGGACATAAGACAGTTGTGATGCAGACGCACGGTTCTATGGACGTTCTTGCTAATATCTCTGCAATATTTGGTAGTCGGCAGATCAATGACATCTTGGAAATAAAATGTCCTCTAGGCGGCAGTAGTGATAAAGTCAAAGACAGGGCCATACTTTTGGAAGAGATACGTGCGGAGATGGATGATTCGGTGCAAGTTACTGCAGATGACATATCCCAACTCCTAGACGGCCACTTCAAATTAGAAGGATACATATCTAATTGTTCTCATGGCTGCGGTCGATCTTCGAAGGACAGACAGTACTTCTATGTGAATTCTCGACCTTGCGATCCGAAAAACGTACGTATGTTCAAGTATGTACGTACTTCCACTTCATGACATTGCATTTCTTTAAAAATTTCTTAGATATCCAAGGTAGTCAATGACTACTATCATCGATACAATGTTAACCAAGTGCCCTTTGTTTACCTCAATGTCATGACTAACCGTCAGTCGGTTGATGTAAATCTAACTCCTGATAAAAGACAGCTGTTGTTCAGCAACGAAAAAGTCCTACTGGCACTTATTAAAAAGGCCCTTGTCTCCACCTTTGGAAACATACCGTCAACTTACAAAATGCAGAACACCTCCTTAAATACCATAGTGGGAAATGTCTCAAAAAGTGTACAAAATGAACAAGATGAGGTTGAGATCGCTGTGGATGACGTGCCTGCTGTATCTTCACAGAGATTTAGCGATGTTTTAACGCAATGGAAGCGTACAGGAACCACTGAAGGTGCACAACCACAGATTCATACACATAAAAGAAAATGTACAAACGAAATAACAGTGAGAACATTAAAAATGCAAAAAATTCAACAATTTTTGACGAAAGAAGATCCAATTTCAAAAGAGTTCAGAGATGTAAGCGATTTATCCGAGCCTGAAGAACAAGAAATCGACGATAGTCGTTGCAAAGATTTAACAACAAATTCACTGTTTAGTTCAATCGATGACGTTAAACTGAGCTATAATGGAAACAAGTCAAACCAGTCAGAGTATGGTCAGATAAAAGAACATGAAGCAGAGACAGAGCAAGAAAATATTGAATTTGATGAATCTGATTCTGATGCAGAATATCCAAAGACAACTTGTAACGAACTAATAACTTCAATGTCTGAAATAGAGCTAATGCTGAGAGCAGAAGAAAACCTCATGGAAAAGAGACAACGTCAGTTGAAGCTGGAACGTCTGCGCTTTAAATGTGAAATCAATCCAACACAAAATAAAACTGCTGAAGCGGAACTACAGAAAGAAATTAGCAAATCGCATTTTGAACATATGGAGATTGTAGGTCAGTTTAATCTGGGCTTTATTATCGCCAAACTGGACACTGACCTTTTCATTGTGGACCAACATGCCACCGATGAGAAGTACAACTTCGAAACTCTACAAAAGACGACACAGTTGCAGCATCAGCCATTAACGATCGCGCAGCCTCTCGAATTAACTGCGGCGAATGAAATGGTTTTGTTGGATCACGTATCCGTCTTTGAAAAAAATGGTTTTAGTTTTGATATTGATGTCGAAAGTTAGTTATCCAGTTTGAATTCGTGATAAAAAAAAATTAATTCTCATTTTGTTATACATAGGACCGCCCACGAAGAAAGTGCGTTTGTTAAGCAAGCCGTTTAGTAAAAATTGGGAGTTTGGCAAGGAAGACATCGACGAACTGATTTTTATGTTACAAGATGCACCTGTGGGCTCTGTGTGCCGCCCATCACGCATATCAGCTATGTTTGCGTCGCGGGCTTGCCGCAAGTCAGTGATGATAGGCAAACCTTTAAAGAAATCTACAATGCAGACGTTAATAAGACACATGGGCGAAATTGAGCAACCTTGGGTAAGTTTTATTCTGCGAACGCATAATAGTATTACATTAAAATTTTCTGTAGTTTATAAAACTTTATAAATGTCATATTTGACGCAAGTTAACGTACCCTAGAACGAAAACCATTGGCAACTATAGCTGCTACTTCCGAAGGATTGCGTCCTCGGGTTTCTGGTAAATATAACTTCGTTAATATAAACATTATAAAGCACGTCAAAGAGCAGGGCAGGAATACAAATGCGCCCCACGCATTTTGTAGGGTGGGGAACGTCATACCTACAATGAAATTGCAGGTCCAAGACGACAAACTCCCCAACGACATGGCTACGGGTCTGGGAGACACTTCAAATAACTCTAAAAACATAAATTTGTAAATTATCACAGTTTTCGCTTTGCACTGGCAAACTGACCCGAACCGATGAAAAAGGGTATTGGGCCGATACCAAATTGAAAGAAAAATATGTAAAGGTATATGCAGGCTATACAACCGTGATCAAACCAGATTACATTATCCTTGAAACAAATTATGTATAGGTATATTAGAAAACTGTTTATGAATTTGAATTATTATACGTACTATGAAATGAGACATCAGGGCAAAAGCAAAAAGAAAAAAGCAGCAGACGGTGGTTGACACTATCATTAACGGTCTTCTATTACATTTAGTCATCAAAAAGGGACCCAATAGTGAAGTTGCTAAATTTAGGCAGCCGGCTCCTAGGTTTGCCCATTCGGCCGTTTGAGATGACATGCCTGCTCTGCGAAATATGGAGATGGAGTAATAAAATATCTGAGGAAAGAATGGAGGAGTTGTTACAATCCATACAATATCAGTTAAGTACAACGCATATACGGACCGCATTTATTCCCGATAGTTGTTGACCGCCCTGGTAAACACAGACAATAATTAAAGGCATTACGAATTTGCTGTCCTTTAGAACTGCGCGAATACTGTACCCTTCGCCGTCTATACCGACTTCAGCGGCCATATCTTCCATTTCTTTGATCAAGTCGTCGGCTTTGACATTTCCTCTCAAACGCATGAGTTGCAACTTAGCTTCTTCGTGATCCCCTTTCACTACATACAACCATTTTGGGCTTTCGGGGTATAGAAAAAACGGGCCAAAACATATTACAACTAGGATAAGATAAAAACTCAAAGCCACGTGCCATTGTTGTTCCGTCCCGAAAACTGATCGTAGGCTAAATATTTGTCCAACTACGACACCTAGTGAAAATCCTACAGCGCAAAACACGCCTAATGTGCCGCGCAATACTAGCGGGGCTATTTCGCTAAGATACATTGGAAGTGAAGACATAGTCAATCCCGACCCCAGGCCAACCAATATGCGTCCCAACAAAAGGATCTCCACGGAATAAAAAAAACGACAGCAATAAAAACATATTCCTCCAATGAGAAACAGAAAGCCACAAGCCATAACGGATTTTTTTCTGTGAAATAAAAATCATGTGGATGTAGCCACCACTAAGGAATGCGTTGTCATTTTTACCTTCCATATGCATTAGCCACTACAGCGCCGGCAAGAGATCCAACAGCGCCTCCAACCAAAAATATAGACACAATGACTGACCACAGCAGATCTATATCTTTGGTGGACAATCTAACGTCATATCTAAGCGACAATGATTCGATGCACCATTGTTTCATAAACTATAAAAAAAACGTCAAAGAAAGATACATATTTTTTTCGAAGCAGTAAAAGTGTAGCATAGTCTTCCCTACCACTGCCGGACTGTTCATAACACCAATGCAGTAGCCCGCTGGCACTGCAGAACCCAGTGTGGAAGCATAACCGGCAAAGGTTAGCAATTTGGTCCATTGGGCCTGTTAAGAAATGAAAACGTCAGATATATTCCACACTACTTTTATTTGTCAGGCTAATCAGTACCTTCGAGGATGCGGTAGAGTCAAATTGTGTGCTCCGTTGTTTTTCTTTGGCACCTGCACTTGGTGTCTCATTTAGAATATCCAACTCGTTTTGTTCACCCATTTTGCTGGTTTGTAAATTTGCCAACAAGATACTTCAATGACCGTCCTGTGAATACTAACAACCTTGTAATGGTGGGATTAGCATTGCTGATAATGGCAAGATTGCATTTCCGGCGAAGAGATGCGAGGAGGGCATTGACTGTGTAAATAACTTGCGAGATCAAAAATTAGCATTGTTAGATATTTCGTAACGATTATATTTCAGTAATGAAAACTTGAATGATAAGAGATAGCTATAAATTTCAGCTACAGGGAAATAAAAAAGTTTTTTTTTTCAATTTTATTCTTTGTTATTACAGAACTGTCCCCACGGTCGCCCCACTATGCGGCATTTGGTAAATATTGCCATGTTACAGGGTGCTGAGGACGAAAATGATGATGACGAAGCTACCTGAGGACCGTTTAATGAAACCTAATACGACTGATAAATAAAGAAATATTTTGAGAAAATAAATATAAAAACACAGATAGGGGTTATTTACTTTTGTTATATTTAAACGCTTATAGTACGAAATATATTAAAACCACTATGTGCCGTAGAAAGGATTACCCCCGGCAGTTGCGGATGCCAATGTAACTCCTTGATTTCCTTTTGGCCCTGGTGAATAAACAGTAGCTGTGGTGGTAATTTATTCAAATCTCCTTCTTCATTTCGTTCATCCATGTCTTTGGATTCGTCGTCAAGATCTCTTTCCACTGCCAAATCCCACAGAGCAATCTGATCATCATCGCCACCTGAAGCTAATACAGTAGCATCCTTGGGACTCCATTCTACTGTCGTTATGTGATTGGTGTGGTGTTTAAAGGTAGCAACAGGCTGTTTTGTTTGAAACTGTCTTAAATCCCATATGTGAAGGAATCCGTCATCGCCGCCACTCGCGATAAAGGGTTCACCGCGATTCCATGATATCACATTAATGTCACTTTGATGGGCATTGTCGCACGTTAGCATGCATGCTTTCTGCGGAGATGCCCTAACATCCCATATCCTTATAGATTTATCTACCGAACATGATGCCAAAACGCTTCGTTCATTAGGACTCCATTGCAAATCTTCCACAGACGAGGTATGACCGACTAATGGACGTTGATCTACCTTCCATGTGCCGGCTTCTAATGGAGACCAAATGTGAATATCACGCCTGAAAAGAACAAATATAAAAAAAACTCTTATGAAAACAAAATTGTAACTTTATGAAAGCTTTAGTTTGGAATTTATGGAGGAACCTATTTGTGTCGGGGGGGATATATCCACTGGGTCACAACTATACAGCCCATTTTCATTTTAGAACTAATTTTACTAAGCGCGTGATTGCATGCTAAGGACGTTTGGGCCATAAGGGTGTTGGCGGTTTAAATATTCAATTTAAAAAAAACTACGAAACATAAAAAAAAATATATTTGTATTTTTAAAAAGTAGAAGCATGGGCATTTTTAAGACTTAAAAATAACGTTGTCCAAATGGCTTCCCTCGGCTGCGTGACACTCTTGGAACCGAAGTCGCAAATTTTGGAAAACTCGTTGAAAAGTTGTTCTGGGTATTTTGTTACTTTCCTGAATAATGTTCCTCTTCAACTGCTCTAAATTGGTCGGATTATTCTCGTAGACTACCGATTTGAGGTAGCCCCATAGAAAATAATCGCATGGAGAGAGATCGGGGCTACGTGGGGTCCATTGAATATCCCCCCTTTTCGAAATGAGTTTTCCAGGAAAAACATTTTTCAGCAGCTCTATGGATACCCTAGCCGTATGACATGTGGCCCCATCCTGTTGAAACCACATCCTCGAGGTATTGCCTTGAAGTTCTTGCAAAGCTGGCACCAAAAAGTTTGCTAGCATGTTGCAATAATTGTTCACTCTAACCGTCACCGCATGCCCTCTTTCGTCCTCAAAAAAGTATGGTCCAATAATACCGGTTGACGTTATCCCAGCCCACACGGCAAGCTTAGGGCTGTAAAGTGGACGTTCATGCAAGCGTCGGGGATTAGTCTCGGACCAGAACTGACAATTTTCACTTAAATCGTGTAAACCGTGTTCATGCCGATACAAACGTCGTGCAGTAATCACTGATTTATTGTTTTCGTAATACGCTCGGACACAAAATGCACGCTGCACTCCAGTGTACGACTCCATGCGACTAAATTTCCAGGAAGCGGCGCAGCGAACAACATATTCCCCCGCCCCCGAAGAATTAAATCGCCAACACTCATATGGCCCACCCTGTATAATTCGTTTGAATGTATCAATTTTTCTACAAGTTTTATGTTCTCCGAATTATCTGAAATTTTCATTGCAATTTCTATTATTGAAGTATTAATAAACGTCGGCAAATGTACATATTACATATACATATTACTATATTATTCATTTCAGAATACCAGAATAACTTGAAGTACATAACTAATAAAAATTAAAAAAGATATGAGAATTTTATAAACAATATTTATAATAATCGCAACAATTTCTTAAGCACCAACTAATTTTTCATTTATTCATATTAAACACCAACTTTCAGGAATTTCTCCATTGGAAAAATTTCTCCAACACGTGTAACTTGAAGTCCGCCATCCAAAACAGTTTGGTTATATAGAAAGGTATTTCTTTAGAGACTTTTAATAAATATATGTCGTATTTATTGTAATAAATATATGTTTTACACTATTATTCGATATTTATTTAGCATTTATACTGCATAATATCAAGCAACAATTCTTATCCAAAAAAAAACAAAATCTCATTCCATCAACTACCTTAGTTAGAGATATAGTCCGCTATATAGTTGAAATTTTAGTTCATATCAACTACGTTTTTTTTTCAGTGTACTATTATATTACGGCTGAAAATGCTACTATATTATTTACTTAATCTATCAGACATCCGAAACTCATTCGCAGCAGTTTTTTGCAGATTAGGAAAAAATAGTCTCCCCTGCATCTGCAAAATTTTTCTTTTTAAAATAAAAAATTCAAAAATCTAAATCAATTCCCGCCCGTAGTTTATGCTTATATTCTCCCATAATCTAAATTCATATTCCAGCGTAGTCTATTTACATTCATTTTTAAAATGTCCACTTTATAACTTTGGACGATTTAAACGGCTAGCAGATTTGCCTTTGATTAAAATTTGCGAGAAATTGTAATAAGTATCAACTAAAGCAAATCTTACCTGCAGTCCCCAGTAGCCAAAACACCATCAGCACTTGGACTCCAGTCGACAGCAAAACCTTCCTGTTGATGACCGCTAAATGTAAAGACCGGCTTTACAGGTTCCTTGCTTATTTCACTCTCATATTGTTTCAGCAATTGTATGTCCTCAATAGCCTGCAACTGCCTAGATAACGACCATATGTTCACATGTCCGAGTTCACTCCATGACGCGGCAAACTCTGTATTACCAATGCGCCTGGCACGAACGCGATTGACACAGCCTTGGTGTTTGATTAGTGCACATGTCATTTGCGGTTTCTTGATTTCACTCGTATACTGGATATCATCTTGATCATCTTCTAGTTCTTCATCTTCATCCTCATTTTCAGTATCTGTCCCTTCCTGTGTTTTGTGCAAATTATGCATTTTCATTACGATCAGATTGTTCACATGCGTGCGCGCAGCTTGAGTTCCAGCCACCATGTAAGCGGTTAAAGGAAATTGTTCACGATCTGTTCCCAACTCATCGGCGATGATGTCAAAACTCAAACACGGAGCACCGGTTGAAGCCTGATGTAGCATAACATAAGCTGACTCGTCACAAACCAACTCCTCATCGGCAGCCAGAGGTTTGCCGGGAAGGTAGACTTTTTTTGTGTCGCTGTCATCGCCCACGCTGTCATTATCGTCCACATCACTTTCGGCATCCTCTGGCTCGACAACTTCCATTTCCAAGTCCTCACTTTCCATCTTTAGAACGAGCCACCAATTCTCAACGATAACAAACTTCTCCACTGAGCGCACACGTGCAATAAAACACAACAAACTAGTGTTGCCAGCTTTTACCTACACCATTCACCTAACTATTCAACAGGACCAGTGCCAGAGTTCCACATCGACCGACGAACGTCGGATATGTTATTTTGCCGTCAACTGGTCGCCTCTGAACTTTTTTCATATAGAAAAGTTCCATCACAGTTATTTTTCATATAAAAAAGTCTTTTCATAGAAAATTTTCATATACAAATATTTTTTGGTAAGAGTAATTAGGATATGGAACAATCTTTTAACACATTTACGTTGACTGAACAACACCTTTAAGATCAATTCATTTGAATGCTTCTCTTCTTTATAATCTAAAGTTTATACATATATAAATTATATACATATATAAAAATAATTTGTTCTCTTTGAATTAAATGATCAAGTTACTTCCTAAAAATAAGTAAATTCATTGATGACAATTCAAAAATTTACAAGACATGAAGTAAAATAAGTATCTAAACGATAAACAAATTCTGCTTTTTCAAAAAAAAAAAAAAAAAAACTGTTCGCATATGCATTTTAATTTCGTTTACTGTAACGTAGATGCAATAGAAAACATATAGTTCACCATATAACAAATTATAAGTTATGGATTCAATCATATTGTCCTTGGCTTCCAGCCAAAATAAGTAAGTTTCTAAAAAATATAAGAAAACTTGATTATTGCTGCCTATTTTAACAAATTTATTATTATTTATAATTTACTTGGTTGTGTGAAGGATTTAATATGAAAAGTATTAAAGAAAGTTTTAGAAGTAATTCTTAAGAAATTTCCTTAATCAACTTTATTCAAAGACTAGTGATTTTATTTTTATTTAAAATATATATATAGAAAAATTAGGTGATTGATGCTAAATACAGGGTTATCCATTCAGTGTTTCAAACCCGACGTTTGCCGACGTCAGTTGGCCACAAAGATCATACGATTTGACTCCGTTAGACTGTCTTTGTTGAGTGCATATCGATTTTTATGAAATCATGCACATTAAAGCAACGTTCTGCAGCGACATAAATAATAAGCGCTGTTTGCAGCGTTTTCAAGGCGGTTTTGACAATTACTACTTATTTTTTTAAGTTTGAAAAAATGTAAAAACAAAAGATAAATAAATTAAACTAAGGATATAGAATTGTAATTTTAATCAAAATTGCAGTTACACAAAGTGTGAAATCGTTTTAAAATAGCAAGTTTCGTCCTTAATGTTGATGTATAACAACAATGGACGATGATATAAAAGTCGCAATGTTTTGCGTATAACAGCGTCTTTTTGAGCGTTTTAGTTCGTACTGCAATGTCTAAACAAACGCACGTTAAATCAAATAGAATCTGTTAAGGGAACAGCGTACTAACAGATTGGTCTGCCAGATTTAACCCCTATTTGAGAAAATTGACTAATGTTTAGTATTAAAATGTAATCAAATTATCCACAAATGTGGTTAATAAGTCAGGCAGATCTGTTAGTGCGTCGTTTGCCATACCAGCATCTATGTAGAAAACTGGTAAAATATTCAACACTATTGAGTTTTCCTTATAATCTGTTTGTCAAACCAATTAAAGTGTATTCGACCTATGAGTTAGATGGAAGCGCTAAAACTATTTCAATCAACGTCATCGCACATTTATCGACTTTTATTTATCGCTTATGGCTCAAAGGTGATTGTTTTTCCTGTTTTAATATTTATCACACACTGCAGTGGCATACATATTTGCGCTGGACGCTTCAAGGCGAGAGATGTTTTTTGTCGAACCAGACGAGAATCCCTAAGACTTTGAACTGGACAACGCACACATTACTTCGGAACAGTAAACGTGAAGATCAGAAGAAGTACATTTTTGGAAATATTGATTGAAACCTCAATAATGGTTTTCGTATCGATTCTTGATACGGTTTGGATAACATTTTCGCTATTTATTGTGTTCTTAATACTTCTATCAGCCATCAACAAGTCAATTGGTGTCCGAAGATCGTATGTTAAGCTGTTGCTCAGAATATTTGAGGTAAATAATAATTGCAAAATTCGAAAATATAGACAGTGACAAACGCGATTTCCAATTTCATCGGCAGTATGGACGTGTCAGCATAGAAATCGCTCACAAAGAACGACATGCTACAATAGCCGTCTCGGAAAAAAGCGAAGAAATAAATGATACGGTGTTAGACACGACCCAACGACTGGAAAGTAGGACGGAATGCTGGAGCAGCCCTGTAAAAAGCGAAACGGATGATTCGGACGTGCCTAATTTGAAAACAGATGTTACTGCCACTAATGGCAATACATTAATCAACCGCGACAATGTTCTCTTGCCCACTATGAACGAAACGAGCCTTAAGGGAGAAACAATTGCAGAGAACATTAAAGATGTGAGTATGAACGCAACATCGCCAAATCAACCCTATGCAAATTGATTTACTATTTATTGATTTGTTAGATTTGCGGGTTCAAAGTTGACTCACATGTTTGCATACTTCAATATTATTGTTAGTATAACGATCACATAAATCTTTAGTGTCTCCCAACATTTATTGAGTGAATGACTAATTTCCAGCATTGTTGTTGACGCTGTTGTTTTTATTGTTGTTGTCAAAAACATTATCAGAATATCAGGCGATCCATTATGATCTGTCCCGAAATCAACAGGTGCTTAAGATTTTTTTATATACAATAACATGCATAACAACCAAAGAAACCGTTAAAGGTTGATAATAAATGTAGTCAATGTCATTAACAATTGTTGCAAAAGTTGGTTTTCATTGTGATACATGAAACCTAATACATAGAATAGAAAATATCTAGCTTTTGCTAAAGTAAGCTGATAAAAATAAAGGAAATTCTTAAATGTTGTATCTGTGAGCGATCAAAAGTATAGCATGAGTTTCTTATGGATTTTGTACATTTCGATATTTATAACACTGATCAACAGTCAAAAATATTTATGTACTTTTTTTTATCAGAAACCATAAAAAACGGTGTTAGCAGGGTAAGCGTCGTATAAATCGAACAGTAAAGAAATTTGTATTATGTATAAAAAATAATACAATAACAATAGCAACTAATACCCGATAATTTTTAGCTAGATTTTAAACTTTGTTTGGACTGAGAAAAGAGACAACGGTTAATGTTATTTCTGCTACTGCCTTTTTTACAACGGACTTGTTTAAAGTCTAAAAATCTCTTCACCAGTTTTGTATTGGTTCGCTTCAGTGGTAGTTTTTAAGCTCAACCGAGCCGTGGTTTTGTTCCGGTCAAGTTCGCTCAGATGATATTTGCTGAGTATTGTAGCTTTGATTCCTTTCAAGACGTTAGGTCATTTTTGCGCAGACATTTTTTTTTAAAGTTGCATTTAGTTTGATAACTTCCTCGTTGTCCGCAGTAATTAATTTTCATAATAGTGAATATAAACCAAAGAAGACAGATTTTTGTGTTGCCAACCATACCTCGCAACTAGATGTGGCTGTCTTATCCACCAGTTACTTAAAAACAAGGACACAAACCATGTAAATATTTTGTATGGTTCGGTTCAGTGGTAGTCTTCGAGCTCAACTGAGCCGCAGTTTTGTTCCGTTTCAAGTTCGCTGAGACAATTTTTACTTAGAAACCGACTTGTATAATTCTGACGCAGTTTTTATCCAAAAATGTTGATTTAATTCATTTTTATTTATTTATGCTTACATATAAATTCAACATTAATATGTATATGCAACATTAACAAGAAGTATAACTGTAAACTTATTGGCTCCCTAGACATAAATATGTAACAGTATAGGCAAAAAATAATAATATGCTAGTTAAGTTACAACATGTCCCGTAAAGAAGCAATTGCATTAAAAATCATAAACTTTAAAGAAGTGCACCTTAATTGTTTAATATTTAGTTACTCAGCGGGATTTTGCATTGCCATCAAGACTTCTGATGTGATGTGAACTAAATCCACTGCAATTTTTTTACTTTGATGCTAGTGGAAATTAAATAATGAGATATTTTATTCCAATTGGCATTGGTACCACAATTTATCAGAAGATATTAAATGTATCAGGTTCGGAGACCTTAATGTTCCCTAAATTGCATAAAGTCGAATGAATTGCATATAAGTCCCTATTTTCCATATATTTGACATATACTAATGTTTGTGACATTAATGATGATCTTGGTAAAAACGCATTGGAATATTACTCTTTACCGATGTTAATTTCCCAGGTCCAGTTTACATAAAATGTGGTAATATTTGCTTTCGTTTCGAAAAGACAGTAATTTTTTTAGAAATCTGAAGTGCTTCTGAAATTTAGAAATAAATAACATAATATTGAAGATGGTTATTTACCGTTGAATTGTTCCTTTGTGATATTAATCCAATTATATAGCAAACAAATTGGAAACAACGAGAGTTTTTTAAAATATTCCTTTGCTGAATTTGTTAGTATTCGTAATTTACAACATTTGTATAACATTTTTAAGGCGCAAACGCAGATCTATGAGCTTAAACTCTTTCAATTTATAAGATCGTTTAAGGACCTTCAGCTTCGAGTTCCCAAAGTAACGCTCATATTAGAAAGATCGTTTCATGTTCGGGTGTGCAACAATCTATCACTTTAATATTTCATTCAATGCATTCCGAAGAAAATTTTTCGAACATGTGCAATTGTTTTTTTTTTTTAATTTGGAAATAATGTTTAACGCCTAGTTTAATGCTAAATAATCGTGTGTGAGTAATATTTATATTGAATTTAAAAATATTTGTTTTGTTGTTAATATTGCACATTTGATATATAGGCTTTTCTTTTTGTATGTCATTAGGTATTGGGTGTAATAATATTATTAAATAAACATCACTTAGTAATTATTGCTTAGTTATCTATATGAAATTCAAAAGAAATAATTTATTATTACACTTAAATGTTTTTTTTTATATTGTATTGTAGTAATGTTAAGCATACATGGCCATATGGCTCGGCATTAATGAATTAAAATAAATGAAATGAAAAATGAAAAGGACGCAAAAAAGTTGGGAAACATTTTCTTTATTTTTCAACATAAACTTCTTTTAGCTCGATACATTTTGTTCAGCGATGTTTAGTAACTTTATACTCTATTTATAGTAAGAACTGTCAAGATCTCGTCATTGTTGGCAAGTCTTTTACCACCGAGCCATTTTTTCAAGTCTGAAAATAGAACATTGTCCGAGCGAGCTAAATCAATTCAAACTTTAATACGTTAATTTTGGCCAACGCAATAGTGGATGTATGAACTGAAGCATTGTCTTTATGAAGCAGCACTTTCTTTTTCGCCAAATGTGTCCTTTTTTCATAATTTCATCACCTAAACGCTGCAATAAATATTCGCCGTTTATGGATTTCCTTTTCTGAAAATAATCAACGAAAATAATACCATGCGCATCAAAAAAACAATCTTCGTATCTGAACTATCAAAATGAATTAATGTCGTTTATGTCGACTTTTTCGAAAAAAAGGTAATAGAACTTTTTATCAACTAAATTCACTACGATGGAGATTTTATCCGCCATAACTTACCATTTTATTTCGTTCGATCTATAACCAAGCCTTAAGTTTATTCAACATCATACTATAGACACATAACAGTTTAATACGTAGTCATACATAGTAGGAAAAATATTTCAACAAGATAAATTAAATCCTCATTTCTGCAATATATTGAAGACAAACGAAAAAAAATCAAACTTGTGCAACTACTCATTGTTCTGGGTTATATAAAAATAATACATGGCGCATCGTTCTATTCATAACCGTACCAAGCATTAACAGCATATATTTTAAGTTTTTTCTTACATAATATATGTTGCAAATAACATATTGAACTTGTTATAAAAGCCAAAAATAACCCAGTTTTTAGAGAATACTAAAGAATAAGTTTATCCATTAAACAAATCTGTGTGTTTTGATATATGTGTTTGCGAAAAATGTTAAAAGGAAAATTAAAAGTTTTGATAAAGCTCGGCAGATTGTTTTAGGCTCGAGATTCTAAATATTTGTAAAACAAAGTAAGAGTAAGAGAATTTTGTATTTTTTATTTCAGGAAAACATAAGTTTCCATTTTGAAGAATGCTTAGACTATATAAAAGCTGGCGTTGAAGCTATTATTGAAGACGAAGTGACGTCCCGCTTTGAAGCTGAGCAATTGAAAAGTTGGAATTTATTAACGCGCACAAACCGTCAATATGAGTTTATTAACTGGAAAATAACACTGATATGGGTATTTGGGTTTGCCGTTCGTTACACCATTCTAATGCCATTGCGAGTACTGGTCTGCTTCATAGGTGTAAGTATATTTGATGTGCTTAAATTATTTACATATATGTATATATATTTTTTTTTTGGAAGTCGAAGCCCATGGACGAATATACTGTTTGCTGGCTTAAGATACATTTAAATCTGTTTGTTACTTTTCCCATGTAGGTGGCCTTTGCTGTTTGCTCAAACAGTATTGTAGCTATGATTCCTTTCAAGATGTTGCGTCATTTTTGCGCAGACATTTCCTTTAAAGTTACATTTCGTTTGATAACTTCCTCGCTGTCCGCAGTAATTAATTTCCATAATACTGAATATAAGCCAAAGACGACCGGTTTTTGTGTTGCCAACCATACCTCGCCACTAGATGTGGCCATCTTATCTACAGATTGTACATTTTCTCTGGTGAGAATCCTACTATTGGAATCGTTTTCAAAACAATTTGCCGTTTTTCAATGTTCTTTTTGCCTCATTGATGATAACATTTCATGTAATCATAATAACCGAATGATTTTAGGGTCTGCGTATCTGTTTGCAATGCGTGTGTTGGTGATACGACCGGGGCATCATGTTTGTGTTTTCATTCTTTTCCAAAGTAACCTGTCGACTGTGTTCGGCCTTGTTTCATTCATTAACATACCTCATTTTTCCATTTTCGTTGTCTCTCTATGTCTAAACGTTATAATCAGGTAATTTGGCTTACCATATGCACAGCGGTTGTGGGTTATATGCCAGAAGGTGATCGCAAGCGCCATGTGGTCAACAATATTTTACGGCATTGCTTCTCAGTCCTGTCCAGTGCTATTTCTGCTGTTATCTGCTACCATAATGAAGAAAATCGTCCTACAACAGGAATTTGTGTTGCAAACCATACCAGTCCCATAGACGTACTAGTACTGATGTGCGACACAACGTATTCCCTGGTAAGTACGTGCTCGTTTTCTACCTTTCAAATCTAGCGTTTTTAGTTCATACTTGTTTCGCTACGGTGGGTTATTTGATGTCGACTTTTCAATCTCTATGCAGCTGCTTATTTGAATACTCATTTATCGTTGATTTAGATTGGACAACGACACGGTGGATTTCTTGGAATTCTTCAAAGAGCTTTAGCTAGAGCTTCTCCACATATATGGTTTGAAAGAGGTGAAGCGAAAGACAGACATGCGGTAGCCGAGAGATTAAAGCTACACGTTTCCGACCCCAACAATCCTCCCATCTTAATATTTCCCGAGGGAACATGTATCAATAACACTTCGGTGATGCAATTCAAAAAGGGTAGTTTCGAAGTGGGCGGCGTTATATACCCGGTAGCGATAAAGTAATTGTAGATCCGATATATAGCTTATCGAATGGAATACGAACTGACATACATTGGCCATTTCATTTTTTAGATACGACCCTCGTTTTGGTGACGCTTTCTGGAATAGTTCCAAGTATTCCATGCTGCAGTACCTTTATATGATGATGACTTCCTGGGCCATTGTTTGCGATGTTTGGTACTTACCTCCTATGTATAGACAACAGGGCGAATCAGCAATAGATTTTGCTAATCGCGTTAAGAGTGTCATAGCTAAACAAGGAGGTCTAGTCGATTTAGTGTGGGATGGGCAACTGAAACGCATTAAACCGAAGAAGGAGTGGAAGGAGATGCAACAAGTCGAGTTCATAAAACGCTTGAAAGGAGACTAATTTCTTCCCATATGTGTATTTTAGATATTTCTTAATATATGTTAAAAAAAAAAAAAAAACATTTAAAAGGAACCAACCACAAAATTGTAATTTATTTTATCAAGTATGTATGTACATGTATATATACAATTTTCAAAGCAAATCTTTAAATGAGACTAAATAAATAATGAATTTTTAATGGATGGGCACATATTCAGTTTAATAACAACATCCACTTTAATAACTCGGAACAATTGCTGATGATACTGAGAGCTCTGCTCCTTGATTCCTTAAATAAAGCTTATTTAAAGAATTACTGTCACTTGGGACTTTAATGTTACTTTGATATTTGTTGTTTATATATATAAGAATTATAGGGCTTTCTGATTTTCATCGAAGTCCAGCTTACTCAATAAATTCTGACTGCCATTGATCTCGTCCAGCTCAGGATCGGCGTATTCAAGGATATTAAAATCATCACATATTTCAGCTGTTAATGATTTTAGGATGTCATCATCATCACCTTCACCAAATCCACCTAAAATATCCCCAAGCCCAGCATTTTCGTCGGCTTCCAACTTCTCAGCGCCGCTTGACAACGAATCTCTAGAATTTGGTAATTTAGGTACCCCGGACCAGTTTTTGTCGGTTAAGAAAATATCATTACGTTCCGAAAGTTGCAATGTGGATTCCGATTTATTGTGATCGAAAACTTTCGACAAATCGTCCATAGGTGAAGGGTGGGGTTGTGTTGGTATTTGCTGACTTAGTGCTGTCATGAATGAAGGCTGTTGTTGATCCAATTGCGAATGAGATTTGTCGGAATCCGTTAGTTGATCCGAATTAACGTGATCAGAAGTTTGCAAAATTGGCGTCTGCTGCCTGCATTGTGAACTCTCAGGCAAGAAGTTCATCTCGAATAAGGGCTGTTTATGTTTTTGATTAACAGTTGAAACAGCTTCCGAACGTACGAATTCGCCAACGAAAGCTTTAATTTAGACGTAGGCACACTTTATAGTAAATTTAACCGAAAAGAACATTATTTTCTTACCATTTTTACTAAATTTGTTGGTACTGTAGGTTTCCTTGTTTTTGGCCTGGTGTTGTTTCCAGACTCGTTCCTGTTCTTGTTCCTTTAACGACTTCTGGTGGAAATAAGTTTTTTCTGGTTCCTTTATAAAAAAAAACATTACCTATGCATGCAAACACAACGAATTTATCTTCGAACACACCTGTTGCGATCTTCTTAATCTTAATACCGAACGATTGTCCTTAGCGTGTTGCAAAAAAGGAGCTTTCATTTCTGTTGAGAGTGAACGCCACTTTTTGAGTATTTGTTTACATCGTTCATTCCAATTTGGATATAATTGTTTTAGTTCCGGATGCTGAGTATTAGCGTATAACACTGCCGATATTGTAGCCATATCGCCCAAATCTAAATATGAATATATGTGTAAGAGAGTAATGTTAATATATAGGAGTATCAGGCATATACCTTCGTCTTTTCGCATCTTCTCTGCTGTCTTTTGTGTTCCAGGTACTGTAGGCTCCTTGACTGTCTCCTCCATTACTGTTGGCGTTTCAGTCGATTCTCCCCCTAGTCTTTCGTTTGTAGGAACTGCATCAGAAAGCATTACATCTCTTTCAAATTTCACTTGACTCAACATGGGGTCCTCCGACTTTTGTGTTAAATATTGGCTGACTTGCTTAGTTTTTACGCTCATTTGTTGGTCATGATTTGAATATTGAATAAGCTTTTGCTGCTGCGTGTGTAATTGCTGGCATGGATTACTTGCACTCACATTAGTTTGCATGAAACCCTGTGGTGTAACATGGTTGCCACTGGATTGCACGTTGACGTTGTTGTGAACTAGATTTGCATGATACTGGCTACAATAGAATAATTTTAATTTAGATGTATATTTATTGACTTTACGCACCTAACACCTTTAACAATTCCCCGAAAATCAAAAGGCTCTAAAATATTTAAAGAGCAACCGATATAATTGTCAATAATGCGAACATTACCAAAAAGAGGTTTATCAATTACTAGTAAGTTTCGAGACAATCCGCTCGCTCTATGAATTGTTTCTTTTTGGCAATTTACCGACAGGGCGACCGAAGTTTAATTTTACTAGTTGCCCGAGAGTGTTTTCTTTTCAATGAATCTGCAGTAGACTGCATTTGTAAACCCACTGAACCAGACCAATTACGTAATGAGGAATTCAAACCTCAGTATTTAAAATATATTTAAGAGACATTTAACACTCAAATGATTCGGAACGGAACAAAGAAAGTAATGCAGACCGTTTAGTCCAGGATTAAACTCAGAATGCCATTAAAAATAGAATATCAAATTCGCCTTCACAATCTAAAATTCGACTCTTATTTGAATCTCAAGAGAAACCCAAATTTCTGCTAACAACAAAGATTATTCAACCAAATGTTACATACATATTATTTTTCCAAACTTACCCCATTTCCATCTTTATGGAATTCATCCCAATGTTAGGCTTAGCGATTATATTGCTTGATGCGATCTAAAAATATCAAATGAAAGCCACTTTACAAACAATTCCACAGAAAAGTAATACAATTGTTACATTATTTTCCGATTTAATGACAGCTTTAACTAGTTTGTCCTCTACGTGAGAGTTATTGGAGAACAATAAAGCTCCCATTTGCATGTTCTGGGATGAGTCATTTTGATCAGCTTCCAGTGCAACCATATTTTCCGCTTTTAATGTTTCAGCAGCTGCCACAGGTATATTTTCCATTTTAGTGGTGTGTTTTTGTTTCAAAATTGACGACGGATTCGGTATACCATCAATTTTCGATGTGTAGCAATCATCCGACGAGTCTGATTCATGAAAAGAAATTGATTCTCTGTTGTCCAAGAGGGATTTGCCAAAGAAAGCTTCTTGTAAATACGACGGATACGATTCGCACAATTTCGGTTTTAGTTTCTTTTTAATGATTTTTTTCTTCTTTTCTTCAGTGAGCGACGGGTTTTCCAGCGTGCCCATATAAATTTCTTCGTTTTCTTTCCGAATGCCTCGCATGCGCACGTTAAACCCACCAATGCCCAGTTTTTGCAAATTTCGTTGCCTTTTCTTACGTAAAATACTTATACCCTCCTCATTAATGGAAATGGAGAAACCTTCCGGCTGGCTTCCATCCTCTCCTGGCCATACCATACCATCCTTGTATGTTGTATTTGGCAATTTGTCTACGACGGCAGTACTACCGTCTACCAACATTTCACCAGGCGTAGGAGTGGAATTACCGGCAACCACAGAATCTATCGCAGATGATATAGCAGCGTCCTTCTGATTGCAATCAGATTTCATCTTACGTTTCTTTTTAATTTCCGTAGTTAACGATCGTATCATATTAAAGCCCTGCTCACTCATACACACACCATCAATCCAAAATGTGTTATCTGTTGCCTCAAGGTTCTCATTTGTTACGGCCGCAGAACTGCTAGAAGGTCCCACAGGTGCTTCCTGGTTGGAAGCATTAGATAATTGACTGTTAACTTGCTGGATTTTATTCGCACTGTCTGCTAACGAAAGCTTGGGAACAGGGGTCACTGATTGGTGTTTATCTTTACGACATGCTTTACAATGGTACTCAACTTCGTTAAATACTTTAGCTTCATCTTCGTTTTTGATGTTGTCGCATAAGCAATGCAACCAGCGTTCGCAACTGTTGCATTGAATGATTAGCTCGTTATCATTATAGGACAGCGAACACACAGAGCAATTCGATTGGCTGGCACAGGGACCACATTCCAAAAAGCCATTAAACCATTGAGAATTTCTTCCTGGTGAGTTGCGACCACATTTGTGGCATAGCGCACACAGTTTGCATTTCCAATTTCCATTGGGCACGGCATCCAAAGGAGGACTCATACAATAGATGTGATACGAAATATCGCATTCATCGCAAAGTATGAGCCGAGCTTCGTCATTCTTTTGGCCACAGCCTTCACAGACGGTACAATCCAAGCACCGCCAACCCTTTTCTAGCATTGTTTTAGACAGTGTAACGTTGGCACAATGAGGATGATAGCATTGCCCACATTGAACACATGATATTAAGCATGCATCTTGATCTGTGCCCAAAGAACCGCACATCACACATATATCTTGCATTAGTATGAATTTATCCTTAGACGAGCACAATACTATTTTCTTTTCCAATGACATATCTTCCTCCGAGCATTGGGAGTTGTTTATATCGCTACTCGTTGAAGTTTGTGCTGAGGAACTCAGCATCAGTAATTGACGATTTTTCCCTCTGGCACTGCGCTTTCGATTTATTTGGCTCAACACTCCTCCCTTACCCACAAAAAGCTTGCTCACTTTGCCACCACGTCCTAATTCCTTAAATCCTATCCGTTTCTTGGAAATCTTCAATGGATCTACCATATTAGTAAATTCTGTGGCATCTTTATCATAAAATTCAGATTCTAGATCACGAGGGAACTGGTCATTCAAGACTGATGTAGATTCCAATGTAACCAAACCATATTGCTTCCCCGACTTGCATGGTGGACATACGTAATCATAATCGGGATTAGTCTCTTTTTTCAGATGATAAACATTCAAGTCAGCCTCATCGTCACAGCCACTGTGAACAAACCTATAAATAACGACTTTTAATAAATTATTGCACATCTTTCCTATAGAAAATTACCTATTACAGTTTCCGCATTTCACCATCTCTTTGTGGGAAGCTGCTCGGTAAGCCTTATGACAGATCGGACAAGAGAATCCTTTGTTTCGTTGCTGATAACAAGAATCGCAAATAGTGTAATGACAGTGCCAACGGGATGAAGCGCCTGCGCCAGGAGTTCGAGCACCACAGTCACTACAAATCCGACAGCGCTGTAAGAAAAAAGAAATACTATTATGTCATTCAATAAAGCGTGTTTTGCAACCTACGTTACACTTCCAACCGTACTTTGGCACGGAGGACATAATAGGTCTCAAACAAGTAGTGTGATAAACTTTTTGGCATTGTTCGCATTTTATTGACCTATTCTCGCCATTCTCTGACTGCCGGCATATTAGGCATTTGCAACATTGCTGGCAGTTCCAGCCGGAACGGGAATCTGAAGGTAAGTAGTACGTATTTCATAGCTACAGAATACTGGTCGTGCTTAAATTTACCTGGAAAATTGGCTAAGCCAACACAGTTAGTATGATAATGTGCGCCACAAGTAGAGCACATAAGCAGTTTGGAAATATCTCCTAAATTAAAGCAGTGACGACACTCAATATTGGTATCCACGGCTGAAATAATTACATGCTTCATGAATGTGAAATAAAAACTACGCTTGAACTCACCAATATAGGGTACTTGGTTCACGTGTTCCGCACAAAATGTTTGAAAAGATTCAATAATAAGAAAACAACCAGATGCCGCCGCACAAGGCAAATGGAAATTTTTCTGACAGTTCATACGACAATTTATTGTGGCACCGCGCCGTGTACAAAAGAAGCATCTCCTGTGTAAACTTGCCGCAAACATTTCCTCAAATTTTGGCACAAAGTCTTCATCGATGCGCTTAATCTGTAGGGACCACATTGCACACATACTGTGTACGTAGAGATAGCTGCCATCCGAAATCAAAGTATCTAAAGAGGGCAGTTCATCGTGACCCACACTGTCCAATTCATTTATAAGTTCATTGTTTATCGTAATTTTTGCTTTAGACGGACCAACTTTTTTTCGTCCGAACGCATCAACCGTTTCACTGTCTTCTGATTGGTCCTTAAGAACTTTCATCTGTGCCATCATGTACATCTTCAAAGTGTCGACATTAATTATGATTCTAAGCATGTCGCCCTGGCCCAATGCACTGCGTTCACAAAGATTGCATAAGCAACATACTTTTCCGGGATATTTTTCCGCAAAGTAAGGCAGCTCATCCAAGTGCTGTGACGTTGTGGCCGTCTTATTTTGTACGGAATCTTCGGCGAAAACCATGACGACAGAATTTCTCTAGATAAGTAAGGGAAGTAAATCTGCTGAGCAATGATTTCCACCGATGCATCAATGGTTAGGTAGAAGCGGGAAAAAATATGCTCAAAATCCCAGTTTGAACCTTTTCAATGAATGTGGATATTAAATGGCAAAACCGTACCACCTTCCCCAAAGATTCTGCACATAATATTCTGGAAAAACGTTTTATCGAATCACTTGAAATCACTGATATTGATGGGCATGGGTATATGGGATACTCCATCTATCGAGACAAAGCACTTTCCAATTTATGTGTAAGGTTTTATTGTGCCGACACAGTAGATTATGATTATACGTACTTGTATGCAGTGTAAAATAAATTATTGAAGTACAAGTTGCACTCGCTACCTGATCAAAGTGTCAGGTCACAGCAATTGGATCCATACCCACCTCTAATTTGCAAATGTGCCCAAACTTAATGTAAACGATGGAAATATTTAGCAGTAATATAAATAGCGGAAAACTCTGCTTCGCAGAAGTTGCTTCTAACAAATGATTCCAGTGAAAGTATTAAGCGCAGGGTGACTCGCAAACACTACAATTGTCACGTTGCCATATTTTGTCAAGTTGCCATATTTTGTCAAGTTGCCATATTTT
>JAHXMU010000224.1:77935-116070 GCA_019455685.1 Philornis downsi
TGCCATATTTTGTCAAGTTGCCATATTTTGTCAAGTTGCCATATTTTAGTTGCAATCAGTTTGGAGCTCGTCGTATTCCGCCGTCGTACACGACTTGATTTCTTAAAAAAGGTACCCATTAATATACTGCGAATATACTGCAATCTTTTAAACAAATGCGGCAATTCATATACTAGGTTTAGTCCGTTCAATAATATAAATATAAAAGAAAGCGTAATAAAATATAATATGATTTTAAAGATGATATGACTATGAAAAACAAAATGTATGAAAAGGGACTAATTTAGAAGTTAATCGATACATAATCTAGAAATATAAGATCATTGGTATGTAATAACGGTTGCTCACGATGTAATTGAACAAATACAAACAAAATTTTGCTGGAAATCTGAAAGTGTTGCAGAATGTGCATTTTGTAAGAATTAGGACATAATTTAAAACATTTTAAATGGCTTAGAAGAAAATTGTAAATTCGTGCCACTCTCACCACAAAAGTATGATCCATAAGTGCGTTTTTCTTTATTTTTTTATTTTTTTTTTTTGTGAATAAAGCTTAGATCCCACTATCGGCGCACATAGCACAATATGTACCGATTTTTATTGTGCTACATCGGTGCGTTTGACAAGGATTTGGGCAATTACTTTTTGAGCAATCACATTATCATCGCATATTGTGCTGTTTTCGGTACATGTCGGCCGGAAGAAACATTTGTGCATAATCTGCAAACCGTGGTCACACTATCGGCGCACTTTTTGAGAAATTGAATCATATGTTTTTTGTTTACATGTCTTCGCTGATTGATTTACAAAATTGAAAATCAATTTCTTATTTTACAGCATTAAAGCGGTGTAATAAAAAAGGTAAGCAAAAAAATAGTACAATAACTTCAGCGTAATATAATTCTTTGTTTACACATTGATTTTAGCGGAGGGAATGGATTTCTACCATTTCTATATTGTGGCGTCAATGTTAAAAAAGAAGCAGGAACTGAAAAATAAAATAAATATTCAGTTTAAATTTTCTTTTTTGTGCTTCTTCCGCTTTTCTTGTGTTTACAAACAGTGTTGTTCTTAAAAATCGGCGCTAATTGTTAATTTTGATCGGGGTGCAAGTGGCCGATAAAAATCGTCGCATTTTTAACAATTTTATTGTTCCACTTTATGTACAGAGTGTTCACATTATCGGTGCAACAGGGTTGTATTTCATTATTTTTAGTCAGCACGATTTCGGCACAGATTGTCCCATTTTGACAAATGTTGTGCGTTCCCACTATCGGCCTATTAAATTTTACAAAAATCGGTACATTGCGCCGATAGTGGGATCCCAGCTTAAGGAGCCGTTTATTACGAGTGGAATGTGAAAAATTAAACAAATTAACAAAAAAAATTGAGGACTATAAACTCGAACATAAAAACAAAGACGTCAAATCGATATAATTTTTAAAATTGAAGCCCAAGAAACGTTTAACATATGGTGTTATATGAACACGGCGCTTCAGTGAATACAAATATCTCATAACTCTATTAAACGTCATCTGAATTTCATCATATTTTGTTTGTTTGTGCCACTATATAGTTCTACACAATATACAATACTAGGCATGATATAAGCATGAACTAATTTCTGCTTAATTAATCTATGCAACACTAAATCAGTGTTATAAAAATTTCGACGTGGATAATTGAAACGCTGGACTACATTATCCACATGACAGTTAACGCCTAATTTGTCATCTAAAACTACTGCCAAACAATGTACAATATAGACGATTACACTATGTGTGCCACGATAAAATAAAATCAACTGTAAATCATGATTAGAAAAAAAGCATAGCTTTTGTTTTTTGAATGTTGATTGAGAGTTTATATTCCGTCATCCATCATCAAAATATGCGCAAAAAATATGAGCAAAAAAAAAAAATAATAATAATAATAATATTTATAACTAACTATGTATTGTTGTTATAGACTAAGCATAATACATTGTCGTTAAGCACTTTAAGATTATCTTCTTTATTATTATATTATATATTATATTTATTTATATTTATATTTATTTATTTATATATATATAAAAATCAATTGCTGTGCGTTAGTCTCGCTAAAGCTCGAGAACGGTTGGACCGATTTGGCTCATTTTGGCCTTAAATTATTGGTAGAGTATTCCGGATGGTTTAAAAGGTTTTATTTGAAGTGATAGATGGCGTTGGAGATAAGATTTTTGCAATTAATTTTTTTTTACCACATTAACATTTTGAAGGCAAAACAACGTTTGCCGGGTCAGCTAGTGTAATATAGAAATAAAAAATATAGTGACATTATTTTTCACAAGTGATGTGATTTCTCCATTAAGCTAGGTACAATGTTTTTTTCACGAAGAAAAAATTCCATGAGATGTTGCTTGCCCTTATATTGGTTTTCAGCACCGAAATCGATACGATTGTCTTTTTTTATTACTGTTTCCTTCCACAACTTTACAAATGTATTAATGAACATATTATGGCACAGAAATGTTAACCATTTCAGTGTTAATTCATGTATGGCATGTGGCTGTTCATCACTACAGATGCGACAGTTTTGCTTGCCGTTCAGCAAGAAATAAGCCTCATCGGTGAACACCATTTTTCGATAAAACAGCGAATTTTCAAACGTTGTGGTAGGTCACTCAAATTTTAGGCTTTCAAACCCAAATCGACGTGTAAAATTTTCCTTGTGGTTGATTGGTGTTTGGTAACACATGCCCAATCGCTGAAGACGGCGACGAATTGGCATTCCATGATCGTCATTAACACTGGTCGCTACGGCTGCAATATTTTCTTCGATACGCACTCTACGCATGCGAATCGATGGTTATATCCAACAAAGTAAATTTGGTGCGAAATTTGAAGATAACAGCCCGAATTGTTGATTCAACAGGTCGATTATGACGACCATAAAATGGTCGTATCAAACGATGCATATTTGTCATAAAGCACGAATTTTGATAATAAATTTCAACGATTTGCAATCGTTGCTCGTTTGTTAGGCTTTCTGTAATGAAATTGCTGAGTATACTGTACACTTTTCACTTTGGCAGATAACGTTTGGATGCCACTATCAACCAGTGCTGCCACCCTGAAAAACTTAAATTTTAAAAAATCACCCTATGCAAGGCCCGAGTAGTAGAATGTCTTAATGATTCAGCTGCTGGAAGGGGGTGTTTGAAGAAAATATTGTCGTCTTTGCTATAGCAGCATATGTGACAACACGGAGCCGTTGATCTAAAAATCGTATAACTGCCAGCCAAACCGATAAAAGAATCATTGAGAAATTTTGGAGAACTCATCATTTTAAGAAAAATCCAAGACATTGTATTTAGAAAAAAATGTGATTCTTAACAAATATATACAATTTTAGTATTCAAACAAAATGCGAACTTTAAATTTGAAAACATGGCGGTAAAGATGAAAGGAAGAATTTAGCAGAATTGATTTCCAAAACATTTTTGTTTGAGCGAAGTAATAACCTTGTATGAGCTTAAAGCAAAATGTTAGAATCTCACAACGAAAGCAAGCCTTCTATAAAGAAGTAGAAATAGTATAGGAAGTAGTTTAAAATTTGTATTATTGGCCCCTAAAACAAATTTCGGTTGTCCGTTTCATATCAAATACCCCAAACGTTTTTTTATATTTTTAGCGTTTCGATTTGTTTTATTAATGTGCTGAATACTTTTCCTTGAGAATATCGGGGTTAACTTAGTGTGGTACATTCTCTTTTTAATATTAATATTTTTCGCTCTAACTGCAGGTGCTTGCTTCAAACTCTTCATTTGGTATATTTTCATCTTTGCATTTATATCACTGTTTTTGTTTCAAATCAGTTTCCATGCATTGGTGGAAAGCAAACAGAAAATAAACGCTAATTAAATACAATTGTATTTCACACGATGTTATATTTAATTAAATTAGATAGAATTTCTAAATTCTGAAAGAAAGAAGAAAAACGATTAATCTATCACTCTAGTTCATATGTCATTTAATTGTCCCCAGCTTTGCGTGTTTTGAATTGGGAGTCTTAATCAAGAGGTGTTTTGATATCTATTAAAAATTTAAAAGAAGAAAAAAAAAAAAAACGTGAAAATAAATATAAAATTAGTAGCAAATCAATGTATAACAATTATGACCTTTTGGAAAAAAGTTTTTTTGAAAAGTCTGAATTTTTCCTAAAAAAAAGTGCAAATTTCAAGAAAAATACGAATACTTGAAAAGTTAACATTTCCTCAAAGAAAAAATAAAATTTTTCTAGAAGCTTTATCTCAAAATATTGGGAATATTCTCAAAAATTGTGTCACAGTGTAATATTTTTCAGTTTTTTTTTTTTTTTTTTTGTTGAATTAAACATTTTTTGGCATACTTTATAGTATTTAAATTTATATGAATACATATATGTATATACATACAAATATTGCTCAACCGGCTCGGTTATAATGTAAATATCAATAAACAAATATGTAAAAAATTAAGTTCATAATTATTTTGGTAGTTCGTGTAATCCGTCATTGGTATAGGCTCGCTGATGATTTACGAGTTTTTTTGTAGTCTTATAAAACTTTTTCGGAATTTTTAAGATATTTTTGCCACTATGACATTATTCACTTCAGAACCAAGTTGATAATAAAATGTTATACAGTTGCTACAATTAATCGAACTCCTTAACCTCTTCGGGGAATCTGCTGTTGTGAGTGGCGTGAACGAAATTGTTAGACACAGATTACTGGATTACTGAAATTAACACATACCTGTAATAGAATTCGCCCATTCACGGACAATGCCTTTAATAAACCTTGTCCTTATTTTTTCGACTACTAAAGCTTGGGAGTTTCGTTTATCTTTTGAATTCATCTTACTTCAGGTGATTTTCAATTACTTATGGAGTACATTAACAGAGTTCTTGGTATATTTCTCTGTAGATGTAGCTAGGAAGCAACAAATTTGTATGCTCAAAAATATTATTTTATCCAAATTATTCTAGAATCACCTATAATTCTATATATAATAGAATGTAGACCATAGGAAATATACTCTAAGATCAAAAAAGTGTGTATATATATATGTACAATTCGGTTAAAAAGACTTAGCAATAACCAAAAACTCAATTTTATACTTGTTTACGTTATCATTGCATGGTAAATATTTGTTACAGATTGAATTAGCATTGTTGTCGGTAGGAAATTCTTATTTCCTCTTGGATCCCAATTTTTCTCCGAAAAGCGAAAAACGATAAAAGATGAGCCAATTACTAGTCAAAACACACTTCTTGTAAACAAAGCTCTGGAAGTCTCAAATTGTCAGAATTATGCGTGAGGGGAATTTGCTAACACTTACGAAAATGGAAAAACAAGCCATTCGCTTCCTAAATGCAAAATGCCTCTCTGGGGTATGTTCAATATGTTGCAGTCTACATCCTGCTCAAAATATTGTCAAAGTTTTATCTAATGCGTTTTCCTGATGACCAGAATGTAGATGAACTCAAAGAGTGAGGGATAGTTGCATGGAGTAAGATCACAAAGTTTGTATGTGATCAAGTATCGAAGATTCCGCTTCATAACTTGGATCTCCATGTGTACAATCTGCCACAAGTAATAACTGTCTGTAAAGTGAATCCATATTTGCTTTAAACTGAACATACACAAAAATGCTGGAATTGTCGATAGCTCAACTGCTCGAATTAGTCGTCAGGATATCGAGGTGAACAGTGGATAGTTTTAATGAGGGTATAGCCTCATATATAGTATATAAACACACAAATAAGAAACTAATAATTCAATAAATAGAAAATATGAGTACTAAGTTTTTCCGTTTTTTTTTTGCATTTATCCTCCAAAAACGTACCAAAATATCGCAAATATTCACTCGGGTATCTTTTCTTAACAATCGTGCCTTCTTCTTTTTCAGACAGCGCTAAAAGTAAAGAAAACACTTCTATTTTATTTCTTATATTATTTCACAATTATAAGTGTACGTATCATAACGCCTATATTCGTGTCTGTATATTTGAATAATTATATATTAACAACGATTTTCTAAAAACCCGTATTTATAAAAAAAGTAGTAAAATAAATAATGTTTGGAAACATGTTAGTGGAAGTACCGATTTAGCCGAGTTTCTGGAAGAACAACATTCTATAGCGAAATCAATTAACTTGGGATAATATTCGTTCCAAAAATTGATCCTGTGATTTGCGGCAACAGGCCTAACATTAAAGTCTTCATTAATGACTAAGTACGATTGGTTGTTAACGTTGTACCCGTTCCAATTGAGGTATATATTGAATGCGGTTGGATTTGAAGTTTTCGCAAAATTTGCCCATAACGTCATTACAACTTCGGAGATTTTCTTATCTGTTGAATTCCAGCGGTTGATGAACATATTGTTGTTCATATAGGGTACACCCCATATGAATATTTGATCGAAGTATTTTGGTACGCCTATCCAACTCGGTATCGTATAAAACTCCGTTTTCGGCCTGATATTAAAGTAATAAACATAAACATCTTCGTCGTTGCTCAAGAGGTTGGACAGCAGAAAAAGCGGAGCCAAGTGCATTCTGTCTGTGTGAAAGCTAATGAAATTATTTAAGACGATTTCTTGATTAACATTTTCCTCAATTTTATACATGAGGTTTATGGAATCTAGAACTATGGGGTAGTCGGTGCACCACAAGTCACTTTGATTTGTTTTATGGATGTCATTCAATGCCACTTTGGAAGCAAAAGTTTCAAAATCGCCGCTAGACATCTGAGCCCCTTCACGTTCTTCGTCGTCTAAAATTTGCAAAACATCTTCCATGTCCGTTATGCCTACCATGACTGGAACTTTATGATAATTTCCGCTTTTTAGAAGCACCAGTGGATAATCTTCTATAAACCCTTTAGATGAGTTGCTGAATCCTTTATCAATGATCGGCCCAAACTCTACGTCTGGCAAATTGTCCATTAATCGCTTTGCGTCGACCCTCTTTAAACACTGTAATAGCATTGACGTTGGTCTGCGGTTGCATCCAAAAATTGAGGCAATCAAGTCAAGTTGAGAACTAAACATGTCAAATGTCTTTACTGTATCTTCTGTAAGTGGATTACCGGACATCATAATTATCTTGTGAAAAGCATTCCTGGACCAATCGCCTGACGTCAGATGCAGTCCTGCACTAATTGCGCCAGCCGAATGTCCTATAATCGTCACTTGCTTTGAATCGCCACCAAAGTGTGCAATATTTTTACGTATCCATAGCAGTGCAGCTGACTGATCCATCAGACCAAAATTTCCGGCCGCTTCAGAGTCGCCTGTTGATAGGAATCCCATAATGCTTAAACGATAAGCCACAGTCACAACAATGACCTTTTGCTTAAATACCATCTGGAAGGGATCTACGTCACTAGGGCTGCCAGAGGAGAAATCGCCGCCATGAAACCAAACCATTACAGCGTAGCCAGTCACGCCGGGAGACCCTATCACAAAAATATGTATACAATAAAAAAAATTTTTAAAATGTTTACATGCAATAATTAATATTAGTGTTGCCTTATAGATATAATTTTATCCGCTAAAGTGTTGAAAACCATAATACATTCATATATATACGTTTGGGTGTACTTGAAAACGACTTTTTGAAATTTGAAATAGGACTGAGTCTCATACTATTTATATTGAACAGTCGTTTGTGAGAGTAATTAACTTGTTGTTTTGTGGAAGAATTATTGGAAATGTTTAGTGTATATTATGTCATATCAAATTATATTTGTTGTGGTCGATATGGGGTTCAAACGGCATGTCTCGACGAACAAAGATTTAGCAATTTTTCTAAAATTTCCAAAAATTTGCTTGACCAGAACGACTTGGAAAAAATGACTGAAATTAATGAAATGGAATTAAGACAGCCTTGTGCTGATAACTAAAATAAGATTACAATTACTTTGAATAAAATCATGCACCGATGCATTTTGGTTACGTAGATAGCACTTGTTAATGCTCTACTCTACTTTTATACAAGCCTAGAATTGTATGGTAGCCCTAATTCCAGAATCGTATGCGGTGGCCTAATAATCCACTCATTTTAAATAGAATTATTATGAATGCAGGTTGCCTAAGGAAAATTAAGGGGGGTTTTAATATGGTCTTAAGGTATGTGTATAATTTGAGGCGCTATGATCATATATCACAATATGCTAAGCTTTTTTTTCGTGTTCCCGTGATTATATCCGGATCACCACATTTACTGCGAAGTAAGTTTAGGTTCACTATATCAACTCAAAGTTCACAACTCGTAATTTCTCTTACATCAGGTTCTTTTATATTCTTAAAATCATTTTCGATGTCCGTGATATGTGCTACAGCTGCAATGCAGAAATGGATGAATTTAGGTGTGGATTTACAGCGGATAAAAGACTTAGAGATATAATATCGTGGTTCAGAACTTTAAGAGTCCAATAGCTAGAATCCTCATTATGTTGAACCTTTTTTTACCGAAAGACTCTAAATTACAAGACAAATAAATTGATAATTTCAGAAATGAAATTTAATATTTTTTTTTTTTGTTACTTAAGAAAAACAATTTACTTCCAATTTAATTGAAACAAAATATCACAATTTCATTTTCGTTCTAAAATAACTGGTTACATTTTCTCCCGATTTTATTTTATCCAGAGCAATTTCAATTAATTTTTTCTCTTGTCTTTTTATTCAGTTCGGAAAAACATGACTACATTTCTGTAAAAAAAATTCTGATTATTTCGCCACCGACATATTTTGAAAAAAAAGAAAGATTATTTTGATGTTAGCAAAATAATCAGTTACCGTTGTTTCGATTATTTTAAATTATTACAATATGAAATGTTTGAAAGTTGTTATTTGTACGCAATAAATTTTATCTTTCTATTATATGAATCCAAATACTTCGTATAGTTCCAGTATTTTGCCCTGGGACAAATTCCAGGCCTCAACGTTTTTATAAAAGAGTGCTAAGATTTTGTAGTAGATCTCAATATTACACGAAAGCAGATGCACAATCACAAAAGTAAACTGAATTAGTCCTTTTTTATTCACTCTTTTTTGTCCTTTTATCGAAATGCAACAAGCTTTTTGTATAATTTTTACACTAAGATACATACATAACTCAAACATTAAGCAAAAAAAAAAAAAACACAAAATAAACAAAAATTAAAAATAATATTTTTAAGATCGTTTGTCGATATTAAATTTTATGTTGCGATCGATTATTCTGCTCAATTTAAGAAGAATTACGGTGACAATGATAGACCTAAAATGGCTGTTACAATACCGAATTGCGAGGTTTCAATTCTTGACTTCAACGTTCAACGTTTTCAATTGCTTGGTGCTGATCGTGGTATCAATAAATCGTCCCCATGTTAATTATTCCCCATTCGCTTGATTATTGTACATATTTCTATGATATCAAATCCATCTTTTTTTCTTCTATTGTAATTCCTGTTCAGCGCATTATTTTTTGCAATTGTAATTGCATTACTTCTGATGCAACGTAATTTTTTTCGGGAATTTTTAGAACATTTAATGTGAGTGACCAATAGAATATATTTACGGATGACTTAAATTCGATACAAAAAAAGAGAATTCTTAGAGAATTGAATAGTCTTCTTTGATTAGTTATCATCATGCGTTGAGCGCTTTAACATATATCGATATCCTCAGCGACAGATTTGAGCAAAATTGAACAATTTACTTTAGAGCGAGAAATCCGACTAAGACCATTAAGGGTTAGGTAAAGCGTAAGGCAGGTTCAAAGATATTTCCTTGCTGTTTTAAAGTTAAATCTTAATGTAATGTTGTTCGCAGCAGGGGACTAGTCTATAATAGTCCAAAGCCCTCTTTGAATAACTGTATTCCAATACATACTATTTTCTATTCGGTGCACAAATTTTACCACAAAAACTTTTTCTGTACTACTTGTACAGATTGAAATAAATGTTATTAGAAATGGGAACAATTTGAACCTCTGGTTTTACTACTTCTTGCTCAAAGAAATCCTACATTTTCTGACGAAATCGCAAATAAAGTGGGAAAATGGAAGTGAATAAAACAGCAAATGAAGCAGGGATGAAAACATATAGAATGAAAGAGGAAAAAAATTTTTCAAATTTTGCTATTCTTGCTAGTTTTCCGTTCCAGTACGTTTTACATTTTTTTTCAAATTTGTGTAGATTTTCCATGATTCTGACAATATGAACAATCAATGTTAATGGCCATAAAGTGAGTGTTCTCATTAGATTTGGGTAAGACTTTTGTCAAAACAATCTTTCGCAATTGTGCGGTATTCTAATTTGTATTCTAATTTACGCAATCGTGTAAAATGTGTACCTACATATATGTCCTTATGGTGTGATGTCAGATGCAGTATCAGTTACAAGTCATTTACCGCAAAGTTCAGTCCCTGGACAAAATCAGTACTGTTCGTACAATGTCCAATAATATCGCATACAACCTATTGTATTGTAAAACACTAAAACAGACTTCTTTGCTTTTTGAATGAGGTTACACAGCGGCAATTATTAATTTATGGGCTGCTATTCTTTGATAATGCTCTGTCCACCTTCATCATCAAATTCGCTTTTAATCGAAACAGGGAAATCACCGTAGATCACAAATAATGTTGTAACTCTATATATTAGGACGAAAGGATTGCAAATTGAGAAATGCGGGAAAAAAATATTTCCCGTTGTAAATTGCACTTTCTTCATATCTTTCAATCTTCTTAATATAAGAGTTCATAATGTCCAGAATTGATGGAAGAAGAAGATATATTATATTATTGCAATTTAGTTAAATGGCCGTAAGGCTTAAAATTGCAATCATGCGTATGAATAAATTAAACTAAATAAATGCTTCATACTATTTCCAAGCCTTCAATTTAGTGCGCAATTTAAATAAAAAATTCGTTAGACGTTGCTAGTGAAATTTCCGACAACCGAAAAATGAATATCGAATACATATAAAGGGTATGTGACGACGGCTGTTCACAATTTAACACGAAAGTAAAAATGTTACCGTCATTATTGAAAGTGTTGAAGAATGTACCGCTTGGTTTTGTAGGCATTGGTAGCAAATTATAAATTCGTGCATTACACTACAAAAGTATGAACGTGGGTAGTTTGGGGATAAGGTGCGAATGGACGAGCATGATTTGATCTCAAAGAAAGGCCGTATATTATATTATTTATTTTTATCAGGTACTATACGTGTATAAGTATATATTCAAAATACTACTACTTTATGTATTATGGTGCGTAGTAATGATCCGTCATTTAAAATTATTTATAAATATAATACTTACCATCAGGTATGAATATATTTAAATACAAACACTCCTCATCGTAGTCATCTCGAAAATTAGCACCCATTGTGTTGGAAGTCATCAATAGCTCTTGTATCTGTGCCGTTTGCTTGTCAATTTGTTTATTGTCCTTCTGCCAGCATTTCGGTCCATATGATGTTGCGTTGTATATCATATTCCATTTATTGACTTTTATTTCGGGCGGTGCAAACCTTGGTGCCCTGGCGTACTGTATGCCGAGATAGGCTTTGATATTTTGCGTTCGAAACATTTTCATGTACATTCCAACAATGACGCCCTGATTCGGTAGATGCACTGTGGGTGCTTCTAAGCTACACACTCTGTGGACATGATGACCACCCATGTGGACGAGCAAAAGGAGAAACTTGATGCAGCATATTCTCATGCAAAGCACTTTCGAATCTACTGTTGACATTTTCGGACTTAAGCAACAACTAAGACTTTCCAAGTAAATATAGGCAAATAAAGAAGATTCGTCGAATTCCCTTGAGGTTGAAGTGAAATTTCAATTTCGGTTGTCATGGCGTTTACTGTCGTTGCCAGGATATTTCTTTCGTGACATACAACCACTGATTTTTAAGTATGGGGGTGAATTTATTACTATTTCTGCAGTTGCAAATCACAACTTTTCCAGTGACCTTGATTTCTTTGATTTCTTCGCAGAACTGATGACTAAGCTTAATTCTTTCTATGAGATTTGCATGTACAATTTGTTAGGACATACATATTTCATTGGGAATGCAGTTGCAGAATTCGGTCCACATGATTTAGTTGTTGAACTTTATTGCGTTTTAGATATTATACATGCTATGTACATATATACTCGTACATATATTTATTAACAAAAGCATCATTTCAAAAGTAACAATTTTGTGTCTGCATGACTTTACACTCACACTTTCATTCTTATATATTTTCCCATGAATCGTGACTTGGCAAAAAGCACAAATTCTACCACGTTTAATACGTACAACTCCTGTTTGCAAGTTTCTGCAGACTTATTTTAAAAAAAGAAAGATTACAAATTTTATAAATGCATTTACACTTATCTATAAACATGCATTCTTCGTTCATTCATTCACATCCAAATGGGAATTTCAAAATACAGTAGTCGGCATAAGTATTGTGGCAAAAAAAAGAACTTGAAGTATTTTCTGTGGACGCTTAGCTACAGAACCCACCAAAGTGCGAAGAATATCAGGAAAGATCTCTTTTCGTAGGCAAGCGATACCTACGATGTTTTTTCTCATGTCTCGTTTAATGCCGTATTAATCTTCAGCTTTACATACCTCATACATTTTCTATTACCTTCTGAAAATTAGGGTAAACGTGTTGTTAAAATATTCATTATTATCTTTTGTATTCATAAATTTGCTTATTTGATAATAAATTTTTTGACGCGACAAATTATATCATTTGCGTTCGCCACTGTAGACTCTGTAATCCCACACTGTGAAAACCGTGTTTTGAAAATATTAGTGAAATTCCGATAAATTGACAAATTCTAATAATATAGCAAAAGTAGCTCCCAATTCACACTTTAATCCACTGAAAATAAGCGAATGGAATAATAAAGCAAAATATTGACGTGTGTTGCAAACCATTTGAAAATAAAACTAAAGCCGGTAGTCGAAGGGAAGTTTTGTCAAAATACTTATGCCGACTACTGTATTCATATTTATGTTCATAAATTGTAAATATGGGGACCTACTCGTTTACAAATTGTTTATTATTACTATATTTGATTTCATTATAAAATGAAAGTTGTTTTAAAACGACTCTGTAACTAACGAAACGGGTGCAACCACCAAATAAATGTAGAAATTATATTAGGAAAATTGCGTAAATCAATGATAATCTTTAAAAATCGTATCAAATTGCTATGGATTGGTCAGTGTAAGAATCCAGACGTACAATTCAATATATAAATACTCGTATTCTTAATAATAATTCTGAAGGTCAATCTAAACAAATTTTCTGTGCATTTAATAAACCTAAACCGAATTTCGTCATGCTATTGTAGGCAATTTAGCTGTATGTAAATATTGTTCGCTGTGCTGTAATTAAATTGAATAAGTGTTTAACAAAAAGAACCAAATCAATCATCAATTACACTCCTTGAATGGAATTTGGGAGAGTTCCTTCCCTACATTCAGTGAGCTGACGTCCTTTCTATTTTTAGAACCACGGAAAAGGGTCAACTATTTAATGATGGTCAGATGGTTGTACTGGGGCTAGAATGCCCCATACGATAGTCGCTGATATTAATCACTGTAATGTGGGAATAGGGTTTAACATTTCAAATTATTGAGGACTAACTTTGCTCAACACCGCAAAAATCCAATGGCATACACCATTATTGTGCTGTCACCTCCCAAATTCTATAGTGTGATTTTTTAAGGTTTAAGTTTTTCAGGTTGGCAGCACTGGTTGGTAATGGCGTCCAAACGTCATCTGACAAAGTGAAAAGTGTACAGTATACTCTGCCATTTCATCATGGAAAGACTAAGAAACGTGCAACGATCGCAAATCGTTGAAATTTATTATCAAAATTCATGCTTTATGACAAATGTGCATCCTTTGATACGACAGTTTCATGATCGTCATAATCAACCTGCTGAATCAACAATTCGTGCTGTTATCTCCAAATTTCGCACCAAATTTACTTTGTTGAACATGAAACCATCGATTCGCATGCGTAGAGTATCGAAGAAAATATTGCAGCCGTGGCGACGAGTGTTAAGGACGATCGTGAAATGTCAATTGGTCGCCGTTCTCAGCGATTGGGCTTGTGTTACTCAACCACAAGGAATTTTTTTTTTTGCCCCAATTGGCTGAGTTGAACTTGGTTGACATGTGGTTTCATCAGGACGGTGCAACATGCCACATTACCCGTGAAACAATGGGTATGTTGAGGGATGAATTTGTTGAGCAGCCTATCTCTCGATTTGGCCCTTTGAGTTGGCTCCCAAGATCTTGCGATTTAACGTCTCTTGATTATTTCTTGTGGGGTTATGTCAAGTCGTTAGTCTGTATGGACAAGCCGAACACTATTGAAGCCTTACAGGATAACATAAAACGCCTTATTCGTGGAATGCAGGCCGAAAGTGATGAAAAATTGGACCTTCCGAATGGACATTTTGAGACGGAGCCGCGGCCAACATTTACATGAAATAATCTTTAAAAATTAAATGACAAAGACCAGTTTATCGATTCCAATAAACAATTTTAATATATGATGCAAATTTTTAGCAAATTTTATGATGCAAAATTTTATTAGATTTAAAAAAAAAACTACGATTAAAAAATCACCCTATATATACTATTGAAATATGATAAAACTCCTTTCATAATTTAATTTTTTTTTTGTGACCACTTAAGGACAGAAACGGGGTTGAAATGGCATAAATCTGGCACCATCGCAAAGCTTAAAACGATTAAAGCTAGAATTTGTGTACACATCACTCTTATGTATTAAAAAAGAGATTTCCTTACATTGCATGAGCGAGAGAGTGAGCTTGACACATTTAGCGAGGAAAGACGCATTCTACTTTTAGACTAACTCAAAGGGACCTACGATTCCGAACATCGCAGTTTGAGAAGCATTTACTAGACTCGTCGATTACTCGACTATTCGAAGCTTTCATTACGAATTTCGAGGCCACCGCCGCCCAAATAATGATAAGTGGCTGTATCGGTGTTTAAACCTCGAAGCATATTTCGACTGATGAGAGTGTAAGAAAAGTGTACAATCATCTACAGGAGCAGATCATAATAAAAATTCGAAGCTAAGGTATTATTGATCACGAATTTGTCATATACTATATTAGGTTGAGGTTGAAAGAAGGGGCAAGACACCCAGCTAACTTCACACCTCTCAATATAAGACATATAAAAATGAGGTTTGGTACATATGTAACTGATATAAAAATAATCATGTCTTAGGTAAATGTGGATTGCTACTCCTCTTTTTATAAAATCGTATAGCGGTCAAAGTAACGATTCGGCTCATTATCAATCACCAAAATACCTCCTATAAAAATCATATTCAGACGACCACATCATATAAACTATTAGAGATGTGATTCATAGTATTAGATTCGTTTTATATTTATATTCTACTGATATGAAATGATATACGCCCTAAGCCCTGTTAAAAACTCTATGAAAATCACCGTAATGGGCTGATACCATTGCTCCAGTTTCCAGTCTACCGTTTTATGAATCATAATGCAACATCGGATTACTACCATTTCATCCGTAACATGAAGTTTTATGAAAATAATTAATGGATTGGATTGTCGATAATTTTTATAAAATTACAATTTTCTACTCGTATATAATATTTTCCAAAGAAGTTAAAAAATATGTATAAACGACAAACTATTCTTAATTTTTGTTTTTCTAATCTAGCTTAAAATATTATATTTATTTACAAAACATAAGTGTCAAAATTTAAAATTATAATTTCATCGTTACACACAATGTATTATAATTGGAATTGCACTTAAAGCCATTCTTCTAAATGAACTCTAAAAGCGCCACCAATCTCTTCTGCGTTTAAACGAAATTAATTGGTTGTGCATACATATGGATATGGGCATTTATCTTAACATATACATATATACATCTATATATGTTTATTTTACACGAGTTTAATGAAAATCATATTAATAGTGTCTACCAATGATTGCGTGCAGTGAAAACTGATGCTGTTATGCTTCAGATATCGCAATACTCTGTTGCGGTTATTCGAGTCCATAAAGGTATTCTTCAATCAGTTCGCTATCAGAGCTCCTCAATTTCAATTCGATTCGAGTAAAGAAAGTTTTGTAAACGATGACTGCATTTAAACTTCAATTATTATTCGTTACTTGTGGTAAACATAAAATGCTTTAATTTCTGTAATGAACACTAACAACTTAAGCCTTGCCGCTCGGGAATCGCGTCGCTCTCGAATCACTCCGCCCAATTTAAATGTTGTTGCTGACAAAATATGTTTAAAGATTCGGGAGCGACACGGCTGTTGCTATAGTGTAAACGTGTAAACGACATTAAACTAACTACAGGTTTCCTCATACAACAAGACAAACAGATTTGTATAACCGAAACGTGGAATAGCAAGCATAATTCAATGAAATATCTTCTAAAAATATCTACAACATTTTCCAACAGCTTAGAAAGTTATGAAGTTGATTTGTAATACATAATCAAAATCAAATTTGACAGATATTTGAAAAAATAACCAAAATTGCTTAGTTTATGTATGTATAATTGTGGGAAATATGACAATTCTGAAACTTTAAAATAAAAACTACAATTCTTATTCGGAATTTACAAAATCATCTCATTTTAAAATTGGTCGTGTTTTCAAAAACTGTTTTGCACGTTTTGTGATTATAACAAAAATTTGGGCTTCTGTAAAAGAATAGAAAAATCATTGAAATGCTCATTCAGCCAACAATGCTGTTAATTTGTAATTTTTTTCACCGACAAGTTCGTAGCTCGTTTGAACAAAAAAAACTTACGACTAACTGAAGATCGTAATATCAAGTAAAAACCTCAGAGAAAATTAATCTGAAAATTTTCGAACACTCCTTTTCCATTTTAAAAATTGGTATAATTTAATTTACATACGATTCAAGTTAATTAATAATTTGATAATATTTGTAAAACAAATTTTAAAATTAATTTAAAATTAAAATTAAAATGAATAGAATGAACCGTAGTGCACATAAAATTTTGCGTTATGCCTGCCGTTAATTTTGGAAGTATATCTCTAGAGTTCGCTGAAGCATTTTCTTACTATTGTGCCGACAACTACTTTGCAGTTATATCGCATATACATGTTAAACTATAACAAATATATTTTAATCATCGCAGGTTTTGAATTTATGTGCGAAAGTATTTTGAATTTTAATATCATTCTTTCTACAGCCAAAAATATAATTTTGTAAAATATAAAATAGTTCGTTTTCATTATTGGGGAATTATATTATTTATGCAAAACTTACAAAATTAAAACATTAAGATTAAAACAATTTCAAATTAACTGCTGCACCAATCTAAAGAAGTTGTTCAATGTGGAAACATTCACATATTTATATTCTAAACAAAAAGAAGTAATGTTTACTTATCGTATTGTTGAATCATTCTGTTGGCCACCGTCTCATTCCTATCGAACTATCGAACATTATGAGATTTTGTATTGCTATATCGGTAACGGCTTCTTCCTTTCTGTACAAATAGAGGGACTGCGTCGCAAGATATGTCGTATGAGGAAATACTATTCTTTCTATTCTATATATTTATCTCCATCAGTTTCGTCCCGTTAGCATTTACTTTATTTAATTTTTCTCTTTTTGTGTACATAGTAGCAATCTTAATACCCAAAATGCATGGTATATCTCAGTTCCCCCAGATGAAGGACGACACTGTATGTTCTGAACTTTACTCTAAAATACTTTAAAATACACAAAGCGTATTTATTTTAACACAGAAATGGCGCGTACACAAACGCCAGGACATATACTCGCAGCCGCGATATTTCATGTGGAAACCATTTTTACCACAGGTTTACAATAATCAGAATATTCCACTGGCTCATGCACCGATGACAATTAACTACCACCGCTTTGCGATGCCACCTGTCTCTCCAATGCTTCATCATACCAACTTTATATTAGCCATACCCACAACCAAAGTCAACCAATATCCTTATCAGTCCATAAAAGAACTTGGTGATAAAAGGTAAGTCAATCACTTGACTTATTCACGGTGCGATTAAACTGTAGCATACATAGCGTCATAGCGACAATGACGAGCTAATCAAATATGTGCCTCACTCATACGATGAAGATGCAAGAACTTCCTCGCATAAAAAGGATATGGAAAGGTTTTATTTGTTTACTGTTCCTTTTGAAGCGTGAACGGTTGATTCATTCACGCTTTTCCCCTTTTATTATTTTTAAATCTCTTATTTGATTTTTTCGGAAATTACTAGTTGAACTTTTGCTTTATCCAGTACAACTTGCCAAACTTATATTATTTTAACTTTTTACGACGCACAACATGTGCAAGTGCCGCGATAATTTCTCATTTCCCACGATGACATGTGGGTTACTCATGGATGGGTAAATGCTTATTTTATTAGGAACATATGCTAACAAGAGTGTGTGGCATATAAAAGGGCAAAATTTTGATCAAGTCCTATATTAAAAATCTCTGACAGCATTCAATACAACCTCGAAACTTTGTTTTTTGTCATCTACAAATACAGTAAATACTTATATCAGCTTGACTGTTTGGCTGCCGATAGAAACATAGTTTTTCTACATCGTACATCAATTGCAGCGACCGTCTTGATGTTACCCAATACTAAGATCGTTCACGTGAAAAAAATATTTTTTCCTTTATTCCTATTCCTCGTTAAGCGCTTTATCTTTTCCACCTAAAAAATGTTAATATATCAAGAAAATATATTTAGAATTAATTTATTGGTTGGAAAACATAAATCACTATATAAAAAACAATTGAAACTTTGCTGAAATAACAGCTTGCTGCAATTATGGAAATAAATATTTTCATGCCAATCAACGTAGTACCAACCTTGAGATCAAATTTATCAAGTCGCAGCAATACAAAGTAGCTGCGTCGGCATATCAACAACCTTAGCTCAGGTCTCGTTTTTGTGACAAATATTTTTCAATAAGTATATTAATTCGACAATTTTGAGACTACTCAAGATGTATCAATGCAAGGCGGTGAGATCAGTACAATAAGACGCTGTGCAATACGCATTTTGGCCTTAAAGGCTTAGTATTACTGATTTTGGATAAATAAATAAATAATTGCAAACATATCTTAATTATGTTTCGTCGTTCGGCATCTCACATACTCGTTGCAAACAATGCATGTGTGCTCGACATCAATATGTACGGGCCAATGCCAAATGACATGTCGCTTTGTCCCAACTGATGCCTCCAACTTGGTTTAATACATATTGGTATAGACATTTATATGAGAGTATTTAAATGTATTCGTATTCCTTGCAAATTCAATCGCACCGTGTGGTATAGGCTAGTCATCAGATAGCAGCAATGCAAGGTGGTGGTATCGCCACAATAATAATCTCTAAATTTTGATTTATGCTGATAGAAAGCCCCACAATTTCCATCATCTTGCCATAATTAACAGCATTATGCCAAAGCCGTATATGCCTCCCCCCACAACGCCGTTCCAGTCTGGTCCAAGGGGCTTACGCCATTACAAGAACAATAAACAGCTCTTTTACTATCACATTAAACCAGGGCAACAGATTACAAATGCTAGTAAAAGTCGAATATTTCCACAACACCAATCATTAGAATCTACTTCAAGAGCCTTACCCGTTATACCTAACCAAAGACCGACACAATTGTTAGTTAGTATGGCCAATGAGCAAACTAAAAAGCAAAGCAATAGTAGTGGTAGGGACTATTCGAAAGGCAGCGCCTATAATTGTGATAAAAAGACGACAAGTGAACTTACTCTAGCAGAGTCACATGCTCCAAATTACTACTGCAATATATTAAAATACTATCAAGATGTGACGATTAAACGTCAAACACAGCAACAAGTCCTTCCTACCACAAATAGAACAATAGTTGAAAAGCCGTCACGGTCAGATCCGGGAAACTACGCCACACAAAAGGACATCTTTTTTACACCTACACTCGCTGCACACCAAAACAGTTCCGCTGAAACAACGACCAGAATTATTAACGAAGGATTGGATTTTAAGCCCAGACCTACATTTGCCACAACTCTCCCACGGAATGAGACACAGCAGCATACGTTCTTCACGATCGAAGATGCCATAACGATGTCTGCGCCTCGAAATTATGTTTTTAATGACCCATATGAAGCGATGACACACGCTCGTAAAAGTAAGGAAAATAATTTCAGACGGCAAAGGCCGAAAGACTCAACCGTGGAAACAACAAAAAATAGTTTCTTCACAAATTTTTTCGACGACAATGTGGATGATCCTTCGGATTCTAGACATTTTAATTGGTCACAACCATATTTTTCCTACAAGAATGAGTCTAAAGCAACGAGCTATAATAGGTTGCCGAAATTTAATAAACCTACTGCTGACTCGATCGGATATAAATACAACACTATCGATGTGTTTGAACATCCATCCACTACGCCTTACAGTCATATACAGCCCGATAGAAGTACAACATTACAACCGAATGAATATGACATTGGCAGCGAAAAAAAAGTGATGATTGTTGATGAGAAGACCAAACCTAAAGTTGAAACATTTTCGACGTCAACCACTGTGTCTTATGAAACAAAATCGCCCACCTCATTACCAGCTACGGAAGCGCCATTTCCAACCACTGTTGTAAGTACTACTACCACTACTACTACCACAACTGGAAGTACTAAATTAAAAAAATCCCAGTTAAAGTATCCGTTTTTCTTGAGACCAACACTCGCTTACAAATATCAAAAACCCACAAGAGGATTATTTAAATCTTCCAAAAATACAACAGTCCATTCAACGACACCTTCGTCCACCAAAAAGAAACCAAATAAGTATCAACGACAGTATAAGTCCAAGAAAAGTAAACACCTAAGGTCGTCATTGCAAACAATATCGGTCCCATTTACTCCGACACAATCAATGACATCCACCACTGTATCAACGACAACAATGGAAGCTAACAATACAAAGAAGCTATCATATAGAACGATAGCCGTTACTTCAACCATCGAGCCCATAACTGCAAAAACAAGGAAAGCCCAATCAGCACGTGTGACTAAAAAACAATCTCGAAGCTCACCACGACTACAGGGGTCTAAAAGAAAGGAGAAAGGGCGCGTTAGCTCTACCGCAAAGCCTAGAGCAAGAATAAGCAGACGCCGAAGTACCACAACGTCTACAACTATAAAATCGCCACTGATGTCTTCATCAAAAACTTTCCCGAGTACCACAACAACAACAATGGCATCTTACACCGCCACAACTATGAAATCTACTTTCAGAAAGTCTAATATCGAATCGAAGACCAAAAACTCTAACAGTAAAATATATCCAAAAATGATACCGAACGAAGTTTACGATGCCTCATTTACAGACAATAAGCAATCGACCAAATCGGCAAAATCGTTCCCAACAAGAGATGACATGGTACCTCCTTTACCCATTGAAATATACTTTGAAAAAAGTCAAAATGTCAATATGTAACTGTTTGGACCCGGTGTGTATGTTAATAGTTAAATTCACAATTGTACTAGAAATACAATAAAGCAATTCTAACATAATTTTTGACGGATGTCTGAGTTTATTTGAAAGGATATGTCTGAACAGGAGCCAGAAGTTCGGCCGGGCCGAAGCTTACATACCTTCTGCCATAGATTACGATACACAGCATTGAATTCCATCGTCAGGTAAGTGGCTTTAACCAAAAATGTATATAGTCGTATATAGTCGTTCGAAAATACCATATTCTCACACATAGTGTATTTACTACGGAACGATAAGTTTCTGATATTGTTATCAGGTATCCCAATATCATAATAATGGGAGATTTCAACAATAACTTATTAGATATGCCTGGATCCAATTTTGTAATATTTTCATGTGACAATCTAGATACATAATATTATTTTTTATATTTTTCTATATTGGGAACTTAATGTGACTTTCACTCATATCGATGTAACTTTTAATATATTCACTCTAATTGAATTTAATACTATTACTAGTTTTTTCTTTCTAACTGATAATTATGATTTTTTTATTAATTTTGATATTATTTTTATGTTTATTTTCCTCCCTTCTACAGAAGTCTTATACGTTAAGTCATTTCAGTTCCATATTGGTCTTACGACCAATTAAATAAAAGATGTAAATAAAATTAAATTTAAGTTAAATATTGTTGACTTATCTGAAATAACAACAAAATATATATATTAACCATTGCATGCAATTTGATTCTAATGCGATGTCTACGTATGCTGGTGCTGTCGGCAGTAATATATAAAGTAGTTATATAAAGAACATATTTTTCAATTTGTTTCTCAAAAATTGATTGAAAATGCGTAAGGGACATTGACGTATATTTACGCGATATTTTGAATATTTGAACCGCCTCAAAACTACTTTCATGTACAATTAATGTAAAAACCATTAAAGAGATTTTTATTATAGCTTTAAATATTTGATTATATTTAATTTTTTGAAGTAATAACTTAGGGATGATTCTTATTGAAATCACTAGCCGACCCGGCAAACGTTGCTTTGCCTTCAAATTTTATTTTTATTGGAAATGTTTCAATGTTAAACAAAATTCTGTTTAAATACCGTTAGCAGGAGCAGAAAAAATTGCTTTTTAATTTGTGGTTTGTATAGGAGGTACCATTCCCCATTGTCCAATCCCGCCCATATTTGCAGCAGCACTTAAGATATGTACACCAAACCGATGTACCAAATTTTGTTCAAATACCGTAAACAGGAGCAGAAATATTGGATATTTAATTTATGGTTTGTATGGGAGGTACCACGCCCCATTGTCCAATCCCGCCCATATTTGCAGTAGCACTTAAGATATGTACACCAAACCTACGCACCAAATTTTGTTCAAATACCGTAAGCAGGAGCAAAAATAATTGATCTTTAATTTTTTGTTCGTATGGGAGGTACCACGCCCCTTTGTCCAATTGGACCGAATTGTAAATCTAAACCATCCCGGGCACCACCCAGACGCATATACAAAAATTTATGCAAAGCGGGCCAGCCGTTTAGGAGGAGTTCACTGACAACGCCCGTACAGTAGAATCTATATATATAAAAATGAATCTCTGTCTGTCTTTATCATGTCACTCGCCCCGATTTCGACCTTCGGACATAGTTAAAAACCTTCTCCTGGCCGACACGAATAAGCCCTGAAAGTTTCATGAAGATCGGGTACGCCGTGTGAGAGGAGTTCTCTTACAAACTATTTTTGTACACAGACAGACAGATATTCATTTTTATATATATAGATTCTAAGCTTATACATGTGTAAAGGACAAGTTTATCGTAACCACCGTCTTCCATCCATTGGGAAGCATATACAACTAACCGCCACCTGATGCACTTTTGGCTCATCTATATAAATAAATATCAATATGTGTGTTTGTGTATAGGAGATGATACTTTGGCAGGTTGTTCCTAAGCTGCCAGGGATAGTTTCTAAATGGAGTTAACAAGGTTTGAAGAATAAACCATTTCAATAATTTTTTTTTTTTCGTTCATTATGTAGATGAGTTAGTAGACTAATGACAAAAAAGTTCAATACCTAAGTCTAATTACCGAAAAGGCCCAATACCCAAGAGAAAGTTACAAAAAAAAATGTTTTCTCGAATAACCCGAAAACCGATTTTCTAAAAAAAAGAGGGGTATTTGAACAATGATGTTTCTAATTCCACATCCTTAGTATATTATTTTTTTGTTGTCACCCCCTAAGAATACTCAAATCACTGACCAATTTGTTTTTGTTTTTTAATTCCAGTATTATTTGTTTTATGCATTTTGTAATTTGTTTAATATTGGCCAAAAGGCTTTAAATTACGAGACTGTTCAATAAATGAAATGAAATATTTTAATTACAACGTTATTGATCTTAATCGTCTGCATGACATGTTTTCAGCTTGTGGTTTTTGCCATATATCTAACTTCTAGTATTGATGTGCAATTGGATATTTTGTATTATAATTTATAAGTTATTTATTCTATTGTATTGGCTTAAAGCACCAGAAGTAAGATGTCACTTACAACTTAGGGACCTTGCATATAAAGTATATTTATCGGATCCATGTAACGAGAACTGTAAGATTTGTTGTACATAATAGCCATTTCAGCAATAAAAGCAATAAAGAGATGTGGCATATTTTAAATAGCTATGGAGTCGATAAATACCGTGAAGCAGTCAGTATGAACGTTGATGATTTAAATCACATTTTTTGCATCTGATCAATCACAGAACAATGAATACCCTGAAACAAATAATTTAATTTAATCTAATTTATTTATTTAGGATTGTAATTTTAAGTCTTAAGGCCGATTTGACTAAATTACAATATTACAACATATATTCTCCACAATTCAATAACAAATACGTTATACAACTTTACAATACTAATGTTATAAAAATGTTGTGTTTCTTAATAGCAGAAAAATATGATTTACAATATGACAGTCTACTTCATTTATTAGAATTTTTCACTTTGTATGTTTTTTATCTTAAAATATGGAATTATAATTTTAAATGGAATTTACAGCTACTCTATAATATAACAAAAAAGGGCTCAAGCGGATAATTATAGATGAGAAATATTACTGAAATACGCAAGAAGTCTATTTTGCAAGTGCAAGGTTACTCTTACTTGAAATGATTTGTTCATATAATATTTTGGTGCGAATTGATCGAGTAAATTTAACTAATTCTGCAAGAAACAGCGGTGTTTGATTTTTAATGGAATTAAAAAACAAAAACAACGAACGAATAACTAAATTTGGAAAGGAACAACCTAGAAATGATATCACAAACGGACACAAGTGCACAATTCGACGAAGACAGAACAGATAACGCATATCACTATTGAAGGCCAACTGGATTTTCGTTATATTGCTTTTAACTGTACCAGCAGCATATATTTCGATACAATAATTTATATGCGACATTATTAAGCCATGTATTAATTTTCGTTTAACATGAATCGGTATTATTAAATCGCAATTATATAATCGCCGAAGGGTCATATTCAATTGAATTTAATTGAAAATGTTTACTTCATAGCGATACCTTGAATGCAATGTTTAAAGCATTCGCCAAAATAAAATCCGAAGCGGTAGCGGTAGGATCTGGCGAATTTACGCCCAAATTTCTGAAAATTATATTACAAAAAAATATAACTTGGTTCGGTCGATAATTTAGTATTATTAAAATTGAATGAATTTCGTTCGAAAGTGTAAGGCATTCTTAGGACTTATTTCTTCCATGGCAATGTCATAAGAGGGCGGTCCAAAACTATCCGACTTAATGTATGGATGGTGCCAGTAGTTTAAAAAAAAACAATTATTCTGGTGAAAAGCTATACATCGTATATCAACCGAAGATTTGAGAAAACTTTGCGATGGGCGCCGCGCTTGCTTTCAATACAGCAAAAACAGAATAAAAGCGAAGACAATTCCATCTGCAGAAAGTGAAGAAAATTGTTATGGAGAATCGTCGAATCACAATTAGAGAAGTTGCTGAGGATGTCGGCATATCGGTTGGCTCATGCCATACAATCTTTTCGGAAATTTTGGGCATAAAGCGTGTGGCAGCGAAGTTCGTTCCAAAATTGCTGAATGTTGACCAAAACGTCGCATGGGCTTCGCTCAGGAATTGTTAACTGACGTCAACGATGATCCAGATTTGCTTAAAAGGGTCTTAACTGACGACGAATCATGGGTATATGGTAATGACACCGAAACCAAAGCCCAATCGTCTCAATGGAAGAGTCCAGGAGAGCCTAGGTCAAGGTCAAGGTTTTGCTCACTGGTTTCTTCGATTACTATAGCGTAGTACATTAGGAATTATTACCACAAGGTCGCACGGCAAATAAAGAGTGTTACCTTGAAGAATTGTGGAAAAAACGGAAAAAAAATTCATGGCTTTTGCATCACGATAATGCACCTGCTCACTCATACTTGCTTGTGAGAGATTATTTGGCCAAAAACAATACCGTATTCACCAGATTTGGCCCCCTGCGACTTTTTCCTATTCCCAAGATTGAAGAGACCCATGAAAGGACGGCGTTTTGCAGCGATTGAGCAGATAAAAACCGAATAGCTGAGAGAACTCAAGAACATACCAAAAACATACATATCAGAACTGATTCGAGTATTGGAAAAAACGCTGGCTCAAGTGTATTATATTTGAGATGGACTACTTTGAAGGAGATAAAATGGGAATTGATGAATAAATAAATATTTTTTGAGATAAATGAAAATTGGAACACACCTCGAATTACATGTCATCTGAATGCCTTTTATAGTTCATACACACGTTCAAAATGTTAGGCAAATGTTCACACGGAAATATTTCTTTCATATCAGTATCAGCAAATCATCATTTCATAATTTTTATACCTGCAGTTGTTCAAAAGATACGACCTTCAAATTTTTAAGTTATGTGGACGGTGCAAAGACCCTTTTTCCAATCATAACATATATCAATTTTGTAATTGATAGTAACGTATTGTTAAATATTATGACGATTAGTCGATTATTTTGGTAACCATAAGAAATTTGAAAAAGGGGTAAAGCACCTTACACTTTTTTCTGCAACACATTTCTTTTTGTATCAATATTCACAGCTCTTCTGTACACCTTCATTAGATATAGTCGTTCTAAGGACTTTTTATATTACCATACTAAAATAAATTAAGATGGACTGGCCGAATTATGCCTGTTATATTTCATATTATATGTATTTAATACTTGTAACAAATAGGAAAATTAGTTATTGTCCACTTGTTCATCTCAAAAGCTGAGGTATCTTGTGTAGCCTTTATTCTAGTAAAATATATACCAGCTATTATAAAAAAAACATTAAATTAATAGATTTCTTAATCGTAAAATGTTGTTTTATAAGCTTCTTGGCTAACTTGATGTACTCTTTTATGTTGTTATATATTTTCCTTTTCTTGGTTTTATCATAATGCAAAAATGATTACACCAAAAATGTTTACTTCTGTGTTCGGAACATCTTTTGTATTTTTAAGCTTTTTGGAAGAATAGGTATAAGCAGGACGGTGTGACCTGTTTCGATATTGCTGATTTCTGCCCATATCAAATCACATTTTTCAAATATATATAAATAATTTAAAGGTTTCATGTCTAATTGTATGTATTAAATATAATAAATGTATAATTAAATTCTAATAAGGCATGAAGTATCTATGAATCCATACTAAAGTTGTAACTAAAAACATACAAAATAAAAAATTCTAAGTAAAGTAAACTGTCATTATGCCACATTTTTCTGCTATTAAGACAAACAAAATTTTTACAAAATTAATATTGTGAAATTTTAGAATGTACTTGTTATTGGATTATGGAGAAGACATGTTGTAGTAATCCAATTTAACCAAATCGGCGTTAAGGCTTAAAATTGCAATCTTTAATAAAAATAAATTAAATGAAATTGAAATTAATCGGTTAAACATACATTTGTACGCGGACCGTATTCAAATTTATGAATCGATATCGTCCATTTTCAAATAGTTTCGTCCTCTACCCAAACTATGTAAAAAAAAATAGAGGGAGATCGCTAAATCTAGTCAGTGGTTTCGAGCAGATCCGTAAACATTTTGTTGTTATATTTGTGAGTTGCTCTCAGTAGCACTAAATCAATAAACGGCGCTTGGCACAGGATACAAAAACACTACTCTTACGTGGTCTGATTGTCCGTCCATCCAATGACTTTTACGTTCTGATTGCGTTTAGAATTGTCACAATTATTTTTTTTTTACTTTTTATTAATCCTTTTTATTTAATCCTTAATACATCGAATGAAGCCATAAATTGTCTGCTTTGTTTCCCATTCTAGTTAAATTCCCGCTTTTTCGCTGTTTTAATTACAGTTATCCGTAAGACAAATTACTACACAGTGCCGATTTGGGATATAAATTTGATATTGAATAGTACGGACCTTTTTTCCGTACATCTGAGGGGCTATACGCTATATCAACCTCTTACTTCCCACTTGGCACAGCAGTAAAAATTCGAACACCATGCATTTCTTTGATTTGCTTTTTAAGTGCACCGGTAACAAGCTTATGCTGTTTTAACGTGTTTAAACCAATGAACTCATTTGATTCCACGAAGACCTCAAACATTGCCCCACATCCTCCAGACACGTCTACTACTTTTATGTTTGCCTGCAATTCATAAAAATGGTAAATAAAAGTTGTAGGCGACGACACAAAAAATTAGAAATACCTGTGGGAAGCGATCCAGCAACGTTGTCTGTATTAGTTTTTCGACATTATTCGATATGGAAGAGCACAACATACGTACACTCAACTGTCAACGAAAATAAAATGAGTTTGGTTAGCCATTATGGAATTCGCGGGAGTTACGAAACGTACGAATCGAACCGGGAACACCATCATGGAAACACCATAGGACTTGCTTGACTATGAAAACACTCGCTGCTGCCGAATTTTAATAAGAACCCCAAGCTGATGTTAAATTGTCTACGGCGGCATTATTATCTTTTCTACACGACGGCAACACAATACAGAAGCGCCCTCGCTCGGCGATGTCGCCTGATTCTCCGGTGGTAAAGACCCATTTACACTGTCGCTGAAAACGCTCGCAAATCTAAAAAATCGTCTCCCGTCTCTACTGTTAGTTACTCGACTAATTACTTACTCATATAGTCATTTAAATGTAATAGAAAAATATAATCAATTAATTGGGAAATGTATATATAATCTGCTCGTACACTCATATGTGCCTGACGTTCAAATAATAAGTCATTCTATATTTGATTATTTAATTTCTGATTTTTTATAAATAGTCCACATTGACGCCGTCTAGCACTGTGTTAACACGGGTCAGCTTCAAAATGTATATTCTTTTACATTAGTTCCCCACACGCTAAATAAAATAAACCGATTTTTTATTTCTAAAGGAATGACACACTGGCAAGTTGATTTAGCGAATTTAAGCCTATTTCAAAAATTGGAAAAGTTTAGTAAGAAAATTTAAGCAAGTCATTGAAGCATTCAGATAGATCTGTAGGCGCGTAATGTTTTTAAAACAAACCTGTTCAAACTTTTTCGATCGAAGGATGCACTACGGCGTTGATACGATTGACCGCTTATCAAACACAATTTATTTGATCGTGTATTGGGTATTCAATGTGTCCACTTGTGTTTCAATTCCTCCTGTCCGCCGAACAGTGGTCTTTGTCATTCTAGTTGGTATTAATTTTTGGGCTTGCTTCTCTGTACCTAACAATTTGTGTGCAATTGTGTGGCTATTCATTTGTGTTTCCAGAAGTATTTTTTGTAGTAAATATCTGGGAATTCGCAAGATATTGTTAAGTGTAAGCAAAAAAAAGTGACTGTCGCTCGGAGATGTGATTGATAATCGCTTTAACAACACATTTGTGCAATACCAAATTAATAAACAAAAAACATGAGTGATGATGTGTGTACACGCATATGTATGTGTATCTAGCGACGAGATGCTAGTAAATAGAAAATCAAAAGTGGGAGGACTAATCGCAAATGTACATAAATATATATGTGTATGCGTGTATACTAGTGCCTTTACGTTGCTAACTAGATAAATGCGAAAGGTTTCTTGAAAATATATTTGTTTCCTAAATAATTAATGCTTAAGCCGACATTTATTTGTCGTTATGAGTAATTTAGAGTGCCGATCAGAAAAATTGAGGATTCAGATTTTGTGGTAAGCTGCGTACATACTGATGATGTTTGCCATAAACGGCCCGTGTTTACTCCACATTCGTCAGCTGTTCTTGCGTATAGGGGCAATGTTTGCGGAAAACTTCCTCAGTGCGTACGCAGCTCCTACAAAAAAAAAGCAACAAACCTTTGGGACTCACATCAAACAATCTGATGACTGATGATGATGTTGTAGATTGATAAGAATTTTGATTTGAAATGACGGGCCTAATGTTTTTCTCTGTTTTCAGGAGTGACATGAGCTGTTGGTAGTTATGAATCGCAGAGGTATTAACACAAACACAAATCTTAATTCACAATCAGTCATGGATGATTCCAGTTGGAAAAACGTTAATGTACCAGAAAGCCCTTCAATGATGGGGGGTGGTGGCAGTAATCCATCATTGAATCCGGATGGTTCCAATCAAGGTGGCTTTGGACAGGGTAGTATGCCTTATGGAGGCTCCAATACCCCATATTCCCAGGGTGGCCAGAATTCTCCTGCCGGAAATCAGCCGTTGGTGTTTCCTAATGCAAACCCAACTGGATCGAACACACCACAGTATACGTCATCACCGGCTCCTTCGGGTTCCTCAACGCCAGGCCCTGTAGCGCAGCAAAATATGTCTGGACCATATCCGCAGCCATCAAATTCCGGCAATTTCAATGGGCCTGTAGGAGGGCCATTTGGCTCGCCTTCTTCGGGTATGGGCCAATTCAGTCGTCCTGCAAGTTCTGGCACACCGTTCAACAACCAGGGGGCTCATTTTCCTGGACAAGCAGTGTTTAATGTTGGTGGCCAGTTTAATTCAATGCCACCGGCTTCTGGGTTTGGCCATGGTGGCGGCCATCCCATGATGGGCGGACCACAAATGGACCGCATTGATCCAGGCTACAGACGACACAATTCATATTTTAGTCACACTGAGCATCGTGTCTTCGAGATGAATAAACGGCTGCAGCAGAGGACGGAGGAAAGCGACAATTGTTGGTGGGACTCGTTTACAACGGAATTTTTTGAGGACGACGCCAAGCTCACCGTTTTGTTCTGCTTGGAAGATGGGCCCAAACGATACACCATAGGTCGAACTCTAATACCACGATTTTTCCGTAGTATTTATGAGGGTGGTGTATCTGATTTGTACTTTCAACTGAAACATGCTAAAGAATCCTTTCATAATACCTCCATCACTTTGGATTGTGACCAGTGCACTGTTATCACACAACACGGGAAGCCATTTTTTACGAAAGTGTGTGCGGACGCTCGCCTCATCTTGGAATTTATGTATGATGATTACATGCGGATAAAATCCTGGCATATGACAATCAAGGGACATAGGGAACTCATTCCCAGATCAGTTATTGGAACATCTCTACCATCCGATCCAATGATTCTGGAGCAAATAACAAAGAACATTACAAGAGCCGGAATCACAAACTCGACGTTGAACTATTTGCGGCTTTGCGTTATTTTGGAACCAATGCAAGAGCTTATGTCGCGGCATAAGGCATATGCGTTAAGTCCCCGTGATTGTCTAAAGACGACCCTTTTTCAGAAGTGGCAAAGAATGGTCGCACCACCGGGGAAAAAGGACCCGCAGAGGCCGGCCAACAAAAGGCGCAAAAGAAAAGGGTCAAACTCGGGCGGGGGCGCAAACGCAAACACGCCGCCAGTGAGTAATCAAAAGCGTTCCCCGTCCGGACCCAATTTCTCACTTTCTTCACAAGATGTAATGGTAGTTGGAGAACCAACATTAATGGGCGGCGAGTTTGGCGAAGAAGATGAACGCCTGATAACTCGATTGGAAAATACGCAATACGACGGCACAAACGCCATGGAGCATGAAAATCACACCGGATTCGGCCACTCAGACTCTCCAATTTCTGCTGCTAATCCCTGGAATATGGATAGATCAGGTGCAATACCTGCTAGCCCCGGAAGTGGGTCGGTGCAGAACAACACCAACATGACCGACATTGATAAGAAAAGTCCCATAGTATCTCAGTAAACATCAATCTGCACATTTAAGAACTTGTATTTTATTTAGACTTAGCGTAGTAGTCGTTAAACAAACAAAAAATATAAATATTTTGACAAAAGCAAATATACATACATAAGAGCATACAAATAAAGCTGAAAACACATCCTTTAATAGCCACTAACCAGAGACGCGACGTTTGCAATGACCTATAGAATAATATGCCGTCATACAATACAAAGACACAAATACCCATTATTATTTTATAAAGTATAGTTACGAAGAAAGTTACTTTTTCCTTTTTGATTTATTGGTAAAAGTATTTGAGCACAAACTGCACTTTAATCATCGTAGGTGACTTAGAGATCCTGAAATTCAAAAAATTTAATTTTCCTTTTTCAAAAAGGAATTCAACTAGCTGGAAAATAATATACAATTGTATTAAAAAAAGGTAAACACCAATTACATTATACGACTAAACAGACTACCTTCCCATATTAAGCGCAAAATAGTATTGAGATGGTAATCTGACATTATTAATAGAAATTTTATAAGACTAGAAAGTATTTCAATATCGTGGTCAGATTTGTACATAGCATTCATCGTTGTCCTATACATAAAGTTTCTTTGCTTGCTCTTTTGGAATTTTGGTCAAGTACTGTAATTTATTGTTACTTTATAGAGATATTAAGAATGTTAGACTCTTTGCTTTAGGCTTTTATAGTTGATGCAAAAAATCTATTTTTCAACTTTTTCAAATATGAAAAAGCACGATTTTTCGAATATACCAAAAGTAAGTTTTTCGACTTTCTCAAATATAATATAAATCGAATAAAAGTCGAACTTACAATTTTTTGGAATATAAGCCCAGTGACCGCTTTATTACTCCCTTCTGATATTTCTCACACAAATAGCCTTCTTAACGTGTATATTCATTAATATTGACCAATTTTCCGAAATTTCAAATTAAAAATTGGAATGTTGAACATGGTATTGGTTTATAATGCTTGGCTGTAGCATTCTAGTGCTTCCCTCCTTCATAATTTGACCGAAGCAAAAATTCTCCTCAATAATTTCTAAACGCAAGTTTCAATAAGCTTTTATTTTACTTAATTAGTGTGTAATAATTCAGTGAATTAAAGTGTATTGAACATTGCGAAATTGCAACAGATGGTTGCCTTTGCAAAGTTTAATTAGATATGTTGGTAGAAATTACAAATCGAAGTCTTACCATGCTATGCTATTCCGTCTGCTAATGTATTTTCGGTGTAAGGCTCACAAAATTGATACATAATTATGTTAAATTATGTTAAATAAGACTTAAAGGACACCTTGTTTCCAAAGAATAATCGTGACAAAAATTGGGGTATAAAAAAACTGTGGTAAGTTTCACAACGACACAAGCAATTGGCTGAAGTGCAACTACACAAAGACGACATTTTTATACGGAGGTTTATTTAATAAATGTATATACATATGTCAGTCTCTAAAACGGTTTCACAGAAAAATGATTTGGTCCGTAAACCGAACAAGTCTTAAGCAAGCACCACGTTGTTGAAATATCAAGTTTAACGATATTATTTCGTAGATCTAAACAAGGTTACTGCCTCTTTGCGAAATATATTGCTTTCCCCGACGTCGTTTTAATAAGTAATACGGGTAACAAATCAATCACTATTACGAAACTGGAGTGTGCAATATTTCTTGGGTATGACAGCTTGGATGTCAAATTGAGTTTAGTATTAACAAGATTTTGTCAACATTTAATATGACAGATTGCAATGCAGTGAAGTCAGATGGAAAAGATTTACAGCTCCTCCTTGAGAGTAAGATTGAACGTGAACATCACATGGAGAGATTAAAAAAAAGGCCGTCACAATTGTACTGCCAATATTTAAAAAGACTTGTAAGATAATGTAAAGAAGATTAACTGATAGAAAAGTAGTAAACGGTTACTTATCAAGGTGTACGACTATCTGTGTCCTGGAGAGGCAAAAAGAAGCAGACTGTTGCACTTTCAACACAACAGAAGGTATTTGACCAAAAATAACAAATAAATAAAAAGGCAAAGAAAGGCTTGAATGCTACGGACAAACTATTCTAACATATGAAAACAAACATAAACATCAGATATAATTTTTTTAGTGACAATGTTGCTTAAAAGAATATTGAGTTGAAAATCTATAGGTTTAAAGAACCAATTGACCATAAATAAATAAATTTAATCCAATTGCACAATAGGGAGAACAGATCTGTCAAAATTCAAAGCATGCGGAAATATCAACAGTTAGGAATTTTTCTAAGTAATTTTCCTTCCAAATGCTTTTTCCTGGTTAGTTCATTTTTTCCAATGTTGCAAAATGTCTTTCAATAAAACTGAGATTGGATAAAATTTATAATTGTGAAAAATTTTGTTAGAATATTAATTTTTAGATTCCGCTTAAATTTGTTAAGGTTTGTTGCGACATTTTTGAAACTAAGCTGCTAATTATTCCGTGCCATTCTTGCCACACGAACAATCAGAAATTCAATTCAAAAACTAATTTTTCCTTGAAATTATAACAAATGCAGAAAAACCGGAATACTCGCATACACGATTCAGCCACAAAATAGCACCCGATATTTCGAACGATTCGATCACTTGCTTACCATGTAAAAAATGTGAACATTGCGTTTCAAATGAGCATTCTGGACATAAGACCAATTAATCTGCATAGATTAAAATGTAGCTCAAACGCTGTCGCCCAACTAACTTATAAGTAATCCTTAAAGACTGAATTATGTTTCGGGTAGTTTAAATAAGTTTGGGATACTTTATCTGCAAAAGGTAAACAAACATTCATAATAACCGCGCTCTTACCATTTTGCTGTTTGTTTTATTATCAAAACGGAACCAAAGATTGGCCAAAGAAAAAACGAAAACGTGTTAGCAAAACCAAGACGATTTTATTTCTGCAAATTTCAAGTTATTACGCACACACTGCTTAAACTGTATCGGTAGCAATGAATATTTTCTGCAAGGTGGACGCGACAAGCAGCCATGAAATTTACAACTTCAACTTGGTGCGTCTCCAGTGACGCCTCTTAGCATTATATCTGAAAGAGAATAAGAAAAATTAATAAATACACGCACAATATAGAAGATGTACACTATTCGGTTAAATATCAACCTGATGGTATTTCCAGTGCGCAAACGAATCCATTGAGGCACTGACCGATTTTGTTTCAACTTTTTGGCAAGCTTTTGCTTGATTCTAAATGTTTTGTGGGCCGCCTGAAAGCAAACGCATACTATTTAACATATCTCATTTGAAATAGATCAACATTAAAAGAATTCCAATAGTGGATTTCATAAATATTCGTGGATTAAAACAGCGAAAACTCACCATCCAGTCCTACTTGTTTGAGACAAAAGAGGGAAAAGAAATTATGTCAGAAAGAAAATAGCTATCGAAAAGAAGTGAATCTGTCAAAGTAACGATAACAATACCGTAAAAACGTTGACTAGGACTGTGAAATATCGACTTTTAAATGTTTATGTTTTCTAGTTGGCAACTCTTACGAACGAAGTCAACATTTTCCGCCACCATTCCATTGGCATCAGACGGGATGCGCATATTGAAAACTTGACGCCAATACATCGCAGTTTGAAATAAATATTGGACATATTTTCTGTAATTTTGAAACGGAATTAATATTTTCGCAATTATCTGACATCAAATTTGATTGAAAAATGCGGTATAAATACAGAAGGTCAACTACTACTAAACTAGCCATGTATTGCTATGTATTATGTTCTTTCACGAGAAACAAATACCACTAGACATAGTTTCTCTTGGAAAAAATTTAGCGGCACTGCCAGATTTTTTTTATTTTCCGATACTGAAATCGGTACAGCTTATGTTTTTACACGGTGGTATTACAATTTCATTTGACAAGTTTACAAATGTGTTATCGAACATATGACAAACATGTAAGTTGCTCCAATTTGATTATTGGAAACCATTAAAAAAAAGTTGGCGTTGCCACTCGTAAAAAATCATACCACGATCAGTTTTTTATATGGAGTTTCATCATGAAAAGTCTACAGTTCTAAATACAAATTTCATTTGGGAATGAGTTACGGAGATATTTCTGTCACGAAAATTAATATTTAAATTAATATTTATGAAAAATATTTTTTATTGAAACATTTCATCGTTTAAATATTAAAAGAGTTTCAGGGGTTTAATACAAAAACAGGAGTTTTTACACAGCTGTTCCATTATTAGGCCGAATATTTTATTCAGTGTAAAATTGGGCGAATATAATTTTGTGTGGCGAATACAATTTTGACAGATACAAACAAATTTTGACTTTTTTGATTTGTGTTTGAAGAGCTTTTTGCAAAAACAATAAACAAATATCACTGTTTTACATTCTTCTGTCAGAATTTATAGTAGCCCTGAAGTTACTATGTTAATGTAACAATTTTGTTAGGAGCAGAACTTTATTTTATTATTGTTAATTCGCCAAATGTTAATAGTCTTGGCGTAGAGCATTATCAAACACAAATAAAATGTTCCATTTGCTTATTCCGTTTGAAGCCTAGTGGGCAGCTCGTATTTTCTCGTAGTTTTCGACACCTTCGACAGTTAAGAATTTAAACAACAGAAATTTTGTGCAAACAGAACTCTATTTGGGAATTTGCATGCATTTTCTATAAGACAATTAACTTTGCTGGAGGTGAATACCAGCCTTAAATTAGAAACAATATAAAAAGTAAAAATTATAATGTTTAATAAAACCTCTCAAATATTTTTGGCACGTTGGTATATTTAGCTCGTGCAAAAAACGGCGTATTCACCCGAAACTCCATAACTATACACTTTTTCGTGCGCTTATTTCGAAAGTACAATTTTTTTAAGTATTACAGCAATATGTATTACAAGTTTTAAAATGGCTTAGCCAAAAATGTAATTCCGAGCCGATATATTCGGCGACTTTTCAAAGTCGAATAAGAGGATAGCATTGGCGGCGAGTTCACTCACCCAAAATTAATCGGCGGCGCGCATCCATCAGTTAAGAAGAGCCGGCTTCAAACTTTGATGTGGATTCGATAAATTGTGCGGCCAATATGAAATTGTCAAATGTGCTTTGTGTTGTTTATTGATTTTTTCGGAGAAGATATAAAGAGCGTATAGTTGAAGATGAGTACTGCAAAAATCGAAGAAGGTCGAGAATTAATAAGGCAAGCAGAAAAAAGGTAAATTATTTTTGTTATTTGAATATGTCGCCAAATTCTAACGTTTCACTTATGGACCAACTAAGAAAGTGGAAAAATTGGGTTTTTCTGGATTCTACAGTTCGTTTATTGTCTGTATTTGCTGAAAATTCTGCTACGAGGAGTTGCAATCAGAACTCAGTCAAATACACACACATCTCCAGATACTTTCGTGTATGTGTGTAGTATATACTAGTTTCCTTTTACGAACGACCTTGGAGATAGGCAAAAAAAAGTAATATCCAGAAAGGGATCTTTTTAAGTTATGTAGAGCTTGTATTTAAATTATTTATATTTTTTTGTGGGCTATGGCGTACTGTTACTACATTAGGGAGTTTTTTAAGGAGCATTTCCATCAAAATCTATACAATGCTAATGGTGGCAATCATTTATTCAATATGCTCAGTGGTATGACTATGTGAGGAAGTCAACAGAAATAACTTAATTCCGTTAACCGGGTTTTCTCCAATTACTTTATTAATTATGATATCGGATGTTCAATAAAACTAAAAAACAGTGGACGTAGAATCTACTAAAGTACAATTTGCAGTTGTCTTTGCTACTGTCCCTGTGAAGTCCGGAGCGACAGCCAAAGTATGACTTGAATCAAGTATAGTCTATATACCAGCCTACAAAAGCAGTAAAGTTGTCCAAGAGGCGAAGCGTGGGCATATTTTGAAACGAGATTTTTAGATTTCATCCCCAAAATCTTTGGAGAATTCTCCATCGCTAATCTAGTGCCTTCGACTACAATAGTGGTAAAAAGTGTAGCAGACTGCTCAGCTGGCGACATACTCTGTTTTCACGCTGTGAAGAATTTCATCAAATCTTCTATGTATCTGTTCCAAGTGTAGTTCCTGCAATTACCATGCCCATTTGAAGAAGAGACTTCGAAGAGGATGAAGACACTTATATACGAAAAGTGTCTATGAAGAAACTTTTTTTCTATACGGCAAGTGTCGATGTAGACACCTTTCTATACGGCAAGTGTCGATGAATACACTTTTCTATACAAGTGTCGATG